>JAZHYW010004195.1:0-44707 GCA_037355805.1 Ixodes ricinus
CCGTGCCGACGAAAGCACAGTGTTTTTCCTTCAGTGTCCCCAACGATACTTCGGTCGACGAAGTAATGGACGCGTTCCAAGTAGCCACCGGCCCCGGTGGCTTGAAGTACCTCCAGCACCACGGTGGGGTGAGGTTTATGGCGGCCGTCAGCAGCATGGCTATTGCCGACCGCCTTGTAGCTCAAGGTCACTTGATGCTTGGTAACGTGGCGGTTCCCCTGGAGCCCGTTGGCGCCCGACTCCTCCACGTGTCTGTCTACCGTCTCCCCCTTACGTGACCGAGGAAGCCGTCGTCCAAGCCCTCAGCACGTATGGAAAAGTGAAGGGAATCTCCTATGTGACATTCCGGGACCGCCCAGACGTCATGACTGGCACCAGGGTGGTGAAGGTGGAGATGACCAAGCCCATCCCCAACTTTATCAGCATCCAGGGCCACCGCGTCATGGTAGATTACAGGGGACTGCGGCGAGTGTGCAGTAAGTGTGGGCAGGAGGGCCACATTGGGCCGGCCTGCAAAACCCCACGGTGTGATCGGTGTGCGGTCTTCGGCCACTCAACGGCAGGCTGTAAGGAACCATGTCAGCGGTGTGGGCATGCCCACGCAACGGTTGACTGCACACAACGCAAAACCTACGCCGCCGTCACCCAGTCGACAGCCACCCGGCCATCTCGTGTGCAACCCCAGGAGACTGCAACCGCCCCCATAGTCCCCCCGGCGTCCGAGCACCCTAAGGACGACCCGAGTCCGCCCGCCTGCCCACAAGACGTGCCCCCGCTTCAAGGCAACCTGGTCGCTGCCCACGACTCCCAGCTGAGTGAAGCGGGTAGCCTGAGTTCCGATCCTGACCGCCTAGTCGTGGTTGAGGATGACGAAGTGACGCCCGGCCAAGAGCATCCCCCGTCTTCGCCCGCCTCCCCTCGTGTTTCGGCGACTCCCGGCACGCTGGAGCAGCTGGGCGTGAAAGCTGCGTCTGCTGGTACTCCCGCCGGTACGCCTGCTGGAGCATCGTCCGCCGTCGACATGACGAGGGAATGCGACCGACAGGAAGTCAAGCGTGGATTCTCGAGTTCCACCAGCGGCTCAGACGCGCCGAGCTCCGCTGCAGCCAAGAAGAAGCGTCTGGTGCACGAAGGCAGCCCGGGAGACTCCGACCTGGAGGGCTACAGTGACCTTGAATTTTAGGTTTTCTATGCATCTTTTTTCCTTTTTACGCTGCTGCAGATCCTCACCCTGAATGTTCAAGGTTTTCGCAACCCAGACAAGCAGCGTGAGGTTGTGCATTTTGCGCGCTCAGTAAACGCGGACATCGTTTTTCTTCAGGAAACCAATTTTTTTTCAATGCGTGACGTTGCAGCGTTTCGCGATCTTTTCAATCTCGACTGTTTTTTTCCTTCGGCGATGGTCGCTGCCGAGGCGTAGGCGTGCTGATTCTTCGTCGCTCGCTTTGTCGCGGGTGTTCTTGCATTTTCGATCACGCAGGCCGCGTGCTCGCGTTCGATTTTTTGTTGGGCAGCAACGTTTGCGCGCTGTAAACGTGTACGCGCCCGCTCAGGCGTCTTTGTCGAACAGTTTTTTCCAAGAGTTAGATGCTTTCTTGCTAGAATCTCACCCTTTTTTTCTTTTGGGGGATTTCAACTGTGTTCTAGACGCTTACCGCGATGTTCGCGGACCAGGCCAGGGCCGGGCAAATTGGAACGCTCGGGAGCTCCGGCGCCTTGTCGAGCAGTTTGATCTACGTGATGTCTGGTGCGAGCTGCACGGCCCCGCCTTTGCCGCCACGTGGTCTCGCGCTGCCTCGAGGAGTCGCTTGGACCGCGCATACTTCCCGGCCGCTCTCGCGCCTTGCGTTTCGCGGTGCGAGGTTCTCTCGTTCCCCTCAGCGGCAAGATACGTTTCGGACCACTACCCCCTTTTGCTCTCGTTAGCCATTCCGGGTGCTGACAACGCTCGTTGCATGCTCTGGCGTCTGGACGTGCGGCTTTTACACGATCAAGACGCAGTGCGGTCGCTCCGCCGGGCCCTTGTTGAGGCCATACAGGCCATGGGTCCAGATCCTGAGCGCTGGGACAGTCTGAAAATTCTTTGGCGCACCCTGTGTGTGCGCGAGGGTAGGTGGAACAGACGCCAGCTCTCTGGCAGGCTTGCTGAGGTCCTCCGCCGTATACGCATAGTTCAACGAGGAGGCTCCACGACACCACTCATGCAGGAATATTTGGACGCGTTACGGGCTCGGTACTCGCGCATTTTGCGTGGGCACTCGGGCATTGCGGCGCTGCAGCCCCTCGACAACCGTCCGGTGTCTGACCCGGAGGTTCTTCGCTACCTTCGAATGACTCGCTCGGGCGGCGATATGCCGCGCCACATTCCGTCTGTCACGTTGGCCGACGGTGCTAAGTCGTCGCGGCCCGAAGATATAGAGCGGGTCTTTTATGAACATTTTTCGGCTTTGTACGAGTCTCATAGGGATCCCCTCGACGGCTTTTTCAATTCCCGCGTCTTTTCTTTTTGCGGCGCGCTCCCCCTGGTACCTGAACCCGAGCGAGACTCCCTCGCTCGTCCAATCACGCTTCTAGAAGCATCCGAGGCCCTAAAGTGCATGAAGTCTGGCTCTTCACCGGGCACAGATGGCCTGCCCACGGAATTCTATCGTGAGTTCTGGCCTCAGATAGGCGCCACGCTGGTCGCTGTTTTCAACGCTTTTCTCCGCGGCGGCGGCGTTCCGGACTCTTTCCGACGCGGCCGCATTGTCCTGCTCCCCAAGGAGGGTGGGGATCACTCCACGCCCAACGCTTGGCGCCCCATCACGCTTCTTAACACGGACTATAAGATCCTGGCCGCCGTCCTCGTTCGGCGTCTCCGTGACATCTTGCCGGGGCTCGTCAGCCCGTACCAGACTTGCTCCGTCCCCGGGCGGACGATTTTTTCGTCACTGTCCCTTACCCGCGACGTGTTCCAGTACGCCACATCACGCGGCCTACGAGGAGCATTCGTTTCACTTGACCAGGAGAAGGCGTTTGATCGCCTAGAACACCACTTTCTCTTCTCCATCCTCCGGGCGTATGGCTTCCCGGCTGATTTCGTCCGCCTCTTCGAGGTTCTCTACGCTGACCTGGTCAGTGACCTTGTTATCAATGGTCGGGTCACACCATGCTTCTCAGTGGCACGAGGTGTACGTCAGGGCTGCCCTTTGTCGCCCTTGCTTTTTGTGCTTTGCTTGGATCCCCTGCTGCGCCGGATCAATGACCACCCCTCGGTGCGTGGTTTTCCGCTCCCTGGATCGGGATCCTTGAAGGTGTCAGCCTACGCAGACGATGTTTCGCTATTCGTGCGGGATTCGGATAGCCTTTTTGTTATCTTTCGGCTTTACGAGGAGTACGCTGCCCTTTCCGGGGCCCGGCTGAACACGTCAAAGAGCAAGGCCCTAATTTTTGGCGGCTTTTCCGACCCACTTCCAGGCGGCATCCCGACGACTGCGGTTGTCCGTGTCCTAGGTGTTCTTTTTGATTGCTCCGGCGTGTCGCCCGACACTTGGGCCGGTATCGTTGCGGACGTGACGCACCGAGCGGGGTTGGCGGCTCGTTTCTCACTTCCCTTGCGGGACCGTGCGTACATAGTGAAATCTATCCTCTGTGCGAAACTCTGGTTTGTGGCGCGCGTTGCGCGTCCGCCTCCGACCATTGTCCGCCGACTCAACTCCGTAATCTTTTCGTATTTCTGGGAACAGCGTACGGAGCTAGTTGTTCGGCAGGCTCTTCGCCTCCCTCGTACCTCCGGAGGTTGGGGACTACCGTGTTTGGCTACATTCAGTCGAATCCTCGCACTTCGAGGTGTGTTGGAGCTGCTGGAGGCTCCCGACTACCCTGGACGCAGCCTTGTCCTCTACTGGCTTGGCACGCATCGGCGCTCCTTGGTGCCTCGGGGACTTGGCAACCTCTGCCCCACCGCCGATGTGCCGTCGCCGTTTTATGTCGCGGCAGTCCGCACTCACCAGCAGCTCGTAACCGACGTGCCGGATGCTGATGTCTTGGACACCCCTGCTTCACGTCTCTGTGAGGCCCTTTGTGCGCCAGAAGTACCCCTCCTCCATCAGGTGCAGAGCCGCACTTCTGACTGGGCGTGTGCCCTGTCCCCGGATCTCCCCGCGGCCGTAGCGGACTTTCACTGGAGGCTTGGCTGGGGTGTCCTGCCCACCCGGGATCGCCTCGCACAGTGGGGCGTCTCGGCGTCTAACCTGTGCCCTAACTGCGGCGCCCTTGAGACAAACGTACATGTTGTGTTCGACTGTGTTGTTGCTCGTACGTTCTGGACCCTGGTCAGCCGCATGTTTGCGCTCCCGCTGGGCAGGCACTTCCGTGCGCGCCACCGCAGCTCCAGACTTGTGTTTGCGGCCGCATGTTTCATTTTGTGGCAAAACAGAAATATTGCTGTCGCCCGAGGGCGTCGTTTAGGGCAGATGTCCCCGATGATCCGCCGGCTGCGTAGCCTCTTGCTTTCCCACCTTGAGGATGCCCTTTTTGTCCTCGGGGAGGAGGAGTTCCTCCGACGCTGGCATACAGACTTCATTGCCATACGCTCCCATCGCCCGGTCCTAAGGGGTGCGCTGCCGCTGTAATTACGTCATGATTTCAGTGCTCCCGCCGTGGAGCCGGCTTTCAAGCTGGTTTTGATGGCGGTGTTTCCAGCTACATCATTTGTGGGGAGCGCGGGATCGCTTGCTTCTTTTACGGGGTTGCGGTGGTGTCGGGGCGCCGGGCCCTGGTCGGCTCTTGTTGGGGGGTGGTGGGTGGACCATGGGGCAGCCTGCCCTGGGGTTTGCCCGCTGGCCTTCGGTTGGGGCCGGGTGGGGGTCGGCGTCCTGGTGGTGCTGCGGCCCCTGTGGTCGGGCTGAGTCCTAGTCTGGTATTAACTGTTCTCTGTAATTTGTCCTTGTCTCTGCCATTTGTATATATTTGCGCCTTGTACTTTTGTGATTCTCGTCAATAAATTTCTCTTTCCAGAACTGACGTCGAATAATGTCGATGACGTCAAGGTGTTGCTCAGGACACTGTTGGTACGTCTCGTGCTCCACGTTCAAAGAACTTCCCGGAGAAAACGTAGAACTGACGTCTATTATTGCCAATGACGTCAAGGTGTTGCTCAGACATTGTTGGGACGTCTCGCGCTCAACGTTACAAGAACCTCCCAAAAAAAACGTAAAAATGACGTCGAATATTGTCGATGACGTCAAGGTGTTGCACAGGACATTGTTGGGACGTCTCGTGCTCCACGTTCAAAGAACTTCCCGGAGAAAACGTAGACCTGACGTCTATTATTGCCAATGACGTCAAGGTGTTGCTAAGACATTGTTGGGACGTCTCGCGCTCAACGTTCGAAGAACCTCCCGAAAAAACGTAGAACTGACGTCGAATAATGTCGATGACGTCAAGGTGTTGCTCAGGACATTGTTGGGACGTCTCGTGCTCGACGTTCAGAGAACTTCCCGGAGAAAACGTAGAACCGACGTCGATTAATGTCGAAGACGTCAAGGTGTTGCTCAGGACATTTTTATGACGTCTCGTGCTCGACGTTCAAAGAACTTCTCATACAAGACGTCGAACAGACGTCGATTACTGTTGAAGACGTCGAGGTGAAGCTTATGACGTTGTCACTACGTCGCGTGTTTGACGTTGTCGGAACCTCTCATGTGGACGTACCAATGCCGTCGATAAAAAGTTTGTTAAGGACTTCGACGTCGCCCAACGTCGAGGACCTTATTTCGACGTCATCTCGACGTCTTGTGCTGCCTGAAATACTCTAGATGCTGTACCAGCATTTTCATTGGGCTATTATACATATATTATGAGTGAAAATATATTGACTAATATTAACTAAATCGCAATATAATTCTCAAGTCTGGATGCAATCTAACCAATCAATATTTATTATTTTTGCAGTTAATGCAATGGATAGCAATAAACGGCACGTTCGCCGAACATAACCTTGAAACAACCGCAAGTAATAATACAAGCAGTGCGAGTCAAAATAATAATAAAATTAAGAAATGCTCTGCATAAAAATATATGTAAGCTTGTATTAAAGAAATAAAAAAAGATACATTGCCTCAGTCGTTTTTATTTGTGAGTAAATAACGGTATATTCAGATGTTCTTTACACTGACGTAGGACTATTTTCACAGTGAGTACTGACGTAGCGTAACGTCAAACAAAACGAAGCATACAGGTCTTAGTTTCAAGATAAGTGTTGGATGACGACGCACAAAGTAAACAAGAAAGAAAAGCCTAGAGTACCCGGGCTGCCTGTTAAGTATTAGGACCGAGCGGAACCGGTTGGAGCGCTGCGATCGCTCGATGGTGACATAGTGTCAACTTTCACGTGACGAGGCAGGGAATTTTCTCCGCATTGCTTTGCTTTGCTTTGTTTGTGTGTGTGTTTTTGCGCGTAGGAGCAGAAACTGTTCGCTTAGTGAATTTTGTTTGTGCTATCACGCAAAACGTGCGTCGGACCAAAACTTAAACAAATCCGAATACGCCAAGCGAAACAATCGGAAGTTGTGTATATGTTACGATGGAATCCCACGATAGCTTCATAGCCGCCAGGCACCGCTCGCTTACTTTACTGTGGAGACCAACGAGCATACTTCAACGTGCTCTTCGCGCGCTTCCCGACTTTAAGCAGCAAACGAAAAAAAAAACATACTCAAAACTACAATTTTCGGTGAAGGCCTCTCGATCCACGGATTCCGGAAGCAACGACAATAATCCCAGCGTCTTGAGCGGCCGGTGGGAATGCCTAGCAAGGTGGGTCAGAAAACCTACCAAGGCGCCCGTCACTCGCTGACTATGACCAGCGGCGTGGTTAGATTGATATATTCGCCCGACTATTTTTGTTTAAGTGGACCCATTCCGTATGAACAGTTGGAGCCTTGATCTAGATCTCCCCGGTTAGAAGGTGAGGCTTGTCTCATAATCGTCCGCATGTAATTATCGGAGTGTTGTGCGGTGGTTGCGTTGCCTCTCGTCGCAGTGACACACTCGTCAATTCTATTTGCTGCTCTCTTTGACGTAAAGCTCAAATAAACACGCTATTTATTAGCCTTGAATCGTGTGGTATGTACACTTTATTTTGCATGTGTGTCTCTCAAAAACCGCGCAAACAAATTGCGAGAAAAAAAAAGAAGCTGCGATCGGAATGCGAAGTTTCACGCCTGCTCGGCTATCCTCGCGATAGTTTTCTATTTGCTCTGTTTCTTTCCGATAGGCTGGAAAAAATAAAAAAATACAACTCGCCCCGGGAAGTATGTTGTTCCACAATCGATATAGTGTATGCCTGTTTGATCACTTGGCAAGCCTCCGAAGCCACGACGACGACAGATTTGGTCGTGTTTAGTACGATAACACGAAACTGGGTTAGCTGGTTCACTGGGTCGTGTTTCGTAGGCCGAGACACCACTAATGTCGCGTTTCTTGGATTAAATTTGGACGAGGAGTACAACGAAATAATCAGGTCAAATGCAAACAGTAAACTCTCGCTCAAATTGAGGAATCAAACATGAATTGTAAACCATAACCTTAACCTACATTCTACCAATGAAGCGCTGAAGCGGTCACGTCATTTTTGCAACTACGTCACGACAAGGAGCCGTCAGGTGGCGCCTTGTCAGCATCGAGGCAGGAGCTCGGTGGAAACGAATCTCTGTGGGATATCCACGCTTGGCTTCAAAGCAGTGACGCAGCTGGCGTGACAAAACAATGTGTCCAGGTCTTAGTTTACAGATGGTGTTGACCTAGTTTACAAAACCAATCCAAAAACAAACAAAAAATGCTCATTTGGAATCAATGTTACATCCTCAAGAAGCCCTTATAGTATTTAAACAAGATGGTGCTTCGAAATTTGAGAGCTTTATAATAATTATGAAGGAAAGCAAAAAAAAAAATAGTAGTGACATGAGTTTTAAGGGATAACTTTTGCGGTTATATTATTCATCTAACTTAGTTTCAGCGCTCTGTATTTCTAGTAATGGTGGGAACTAATTATCTAGAGACTTGTAGCGGAAAGAAAATCGTCTGTAGTGGAGGTGTTACTGTTAAGTGTGAGTCTGGAACGTAAATCTCAGCGATGACACCAACAGCCTTCATAGGAAGTAAGTGTAGGTTGCTTACATTAATTTTCCGATAGGAATTAACATAAAACTAAAAGGCGGCAGAGGCTGCTAAAGTAAATAAAAACAAATCTCCTGGATGCCTCAGTGTGTTGGCTGCCGTTTCATTTATGCGAAATAGAAGTTTCGTTTCGTGTGGTTGGTAAAAGGGCGAGTTGTTTAGACACTTGTGATCTTGGGAATTTTATTTCATCATTTTTTTAGCTTGTATACTTTCTGAAATATATTTAGTATATGATACCGCTAAACCATCTATGTGATAAGAAATTCCAATACACCATGAACCTCGCCGCAACTATGAATCAGATTAAGTAATTTTATAGTCGGGCGTTTAAAATTTGTACTTTTATTTTAAGAGCTTTATTTTAAACAAGGCTTACAACTAAAATTGCATGACACCTTTTGTTCCTCATTTGACATTCTAGGATCTAATTTTCTTATATAAGTGCCTACGTACACCAAACATCCGTACTAAGGCTGCCAGGATTTATTAGGGAACATTAACCGTAAATGAGCAGGAAAATGGGTTGTTAATTTGGAAAATTCCGTAGCAATCATTTAGTTAGGGTCTGTTTTAATAATAATACGTCGCGCATGCCATAAAATTTCGGCATATAAATAGCGTAATTTAAGAGATCAAACACCCTCCAGAAGTCGAATAAAATAACGACCTGTTATTTCTTTGAAAATAAATATTGAAACAAATTTGTATGACAAAAAATTCAAAGTGTGGTTTATATTCATTTTTTAATATAGTGCTGGGTAATGATACTGTGAAGAGGAGATGAATTAAAGCGCCTAGTCTAGTTTCACTGGTATTATTTTCTATGTTATTTGTAGAACACTAAAAATAAATGGGAATGTAAATTATAACTTTGTTTTAATCTCTACCCTTTGAAATTACAATTTTTGTTGTTTTGGTTTTTCTAAGAAACTGCCTTTACAATGAGAGGTCGCAATTATACTACGAGAGGTGTTAGGACATCTAGAACATGTTTTTCGTGCTGCATTGGGACTTTAATTAGATACCATGCATTTGCTCTTTCTTATCAAGTTGAATACGCTCGTTAACTCCAGTTTATTTGTGAGTCATAATAGAAACATTGGGTTGATAGCTTAAGAACTAAGAACTAGCTGCACAAAACTCTCATGGGAAAGCCGTCATTGCCTTCGCGTGGTAAATTCTGTCATCTGTGGGTATCCCACATAAACTTTTCACATTATTTTGAGTAGAAAACCGCGTTGTGTGGGTTTTCAAGCTATGACAGTTTTTTCGTAATTAAGAAAACAATGCAAATAAGCTTACCTTGGATTCTGGCAATTTTAGACTGCCTATATAATATTTTTTGAAGTTCTTATATCACCGGTGTTTCAGCCTTTCAGACAGTGGATTCATGGCGTTAATTAATAATATTATTATTTCAGACGTTCTGAATTGACACACGCCTTACGTTTTATGTCTTTTTTTTTCGCATTTTAAAGGTGAAGAATGTTTGACGGATCCCAGAATAAAAGTTTTGCATATAAATTCATCGATTTGTTTCTTAATTCGTTTCTATTAGTTTTACAAGATGCGTGTTAGATGTACTATCATAAACTTTTTGTTCTTATATTTTTAATAACATATTGTTTACATGTTTGTATAGTTTGTATGCGCTTCGTGTCTTCAATAAAGTCCTCTGGGCGATGCAGGTATCTGAATAATTTGTAATCTTTTTAGGAAGAAGGTATTCGTTTTCAGAAAGTTATATATCAAATCTAAGTTTGGGATTTTACGTTCCAAACTAGAGAAGAGCATCTGGCACGACCCTGCAAAAAGCTGACGAGTAATTTCGACCATTTGGGAATATTTTGACGAGCTACCGGAACCTCAGTTACACGGCGCCTCATCCTCAATAAACCTCGTCGGGTTGTTGCACCTCGGCCGGGATTCGAACTCGCCAAATGAGGATCTGTAGGTCGGCGCTATGCCTCCGAGCCACCGGGGCAGTTAAAAGTGATGTAGGCTTGTTGGATCAAGTTTTATAATTTAAAATTTTAAAACGTTATGCTCATATAAAAGCAACCACATTTCGGCTGCCGAATGACGGCCACAAAAATCTTCGTGTGCTTCATGCATCCCAACATATACCGGCGGTTAACTCACGACACATAAAAAATGCAGAAACAAACCTGTGGAAACACACAAAAAAATTGTTAACAATGTTGTTTCTCGAGATTATTCATGTGATTATACTAGACCTGATGTCTTCGTAAAATGTCAAACGTATAAGTTCTGTGCAAATTTTCCTAGGTGCAAATAGCGTCGGCGTTTTTTTTAAATTAGTCAAGCCAGACCAACGTTATTTGATTGTCTCAGTTGGATAACTCCCACGGAGGTCGTGATTCCTTCTCGTACCCTTCAGCCGGGCTAACGCTGTTCGAAGCGCCAACCTTCTTGGTCGCTGCGGCGCGTTTTGCAACAGCAGTTCAAAACACGGCCGCAGCGTGTAAGAAGGATGACGCTTCATACAGCATTTCCGAATCTATGGGTTTTCAGCTGAAACTGACGTGTGTCAGCGCGTGTCTTAGAAGGGATCACGCTTTCCGTGGGAGTTTGCCCACTGAGTTGATCGAGTAACGTTGGGCCAGACAATATTACCAGACAGTGGTGCCAGGTCTACTGATTTGTTAGTAGATCTAGTGACCTTGCTCGCGACCTGTTATTTTATTAAAAAATCTACCAACGTTTCTCTTGAAACTATGAGAAAAAAATTAGTTTTACGTGCATAGTAATTTGCATAAAAAATTAGTGAATCCACAAATGGACCTATCAATCCATTAATCTATCAATGAGCGACGAGCTTTAGAATAGCGACAATTTCACATCCACGGCCCCAATCAAGAGGAAAAGTATGCCCAGAAGCATAAAACCTAAGGAAGAAAAGACCATTTAAAAAAAAAAACTGAGCAAGTCAGTTTTTTTTTACTCGATACTGCTTTTTGGTTTATTGATTTTTTTTATTACCGCACTATATATTATTTTTGATGTTGTGTTAAGAGAGCAGTATGGAAGTACTACAGTGAAGGTTAGTACTTCCAGACAATGTACTGATTTTTTGGTGGATCTACTGACTTTTAGGGGTCCATTTAGTGACTATTTTTCTATCTGGCAGCACCGTCACCGAGGCTATCATTCAGTAAACAATATATAACTAGATTTTTTTTATAATTTATAAAGACGACATATCAGCATAGTCCTTTTTAATGGGAAACTAAAGCGGTTCTGTATTTAAGGACGAACACTTACATCGTTTTCATTTGGCCTGCAGGATCACGGATATTGTGGTTATTTTTCATTTTGGTGCATGGAGGATGCAGAAAATCATTTTCAAAGCACCGTTGAACCTCTCCTTCCTGGAGCGGGACGTCTTATCCAGAGTATTTGGAATCTCCGCTCTCGCGCATCTTCAGCGCCTATAAAAGCTATGCACGCGCACTCTTGCTATTTTCAAAAAGGTCCAAAAAAGACGTTACGACTGGTGTCAGTGTGGGAGAATATACCTAGCAACCTTGCAATTGCACGCGCTGCCCACACGAGCGACATGCGATTGGTGGCCGAACATCCTACTATGAACTAACGACTGGTCGGAGGTTTTTCGTGTTTTCTCGCGTTTAGTTTCACCTTCGGTTAAAAGGAACGTGATATTCAAATTCACGGTATAAAAATATTGTAGAATTCATCCTTTAACTCGTTTTTTCTCTTTCAAGCACCTTTTCAGCTCCCCTTTAAGTTTTCAAAGTACTAATCACAAGTGCCAAAGGTTAACGCACCGTAGCGGAGAGTGATGGGCCGGCTGTTGGACAGTGAGGACGCTGGATGACTGGCTACGACCGAGAACAAATAACAGTCGCCACCAGCCGTGGTGGTTCTGCATTTTGTAGTCCTTCTGAATACCAAATGGTGCTCCAGACGTTGCCGGCGGGGAACAAGGCGAAGCATCAGGTCTATCTTCACTCCGACGTTAATGTCAGACCCCTGCGGATCGGTGAATTCGAGGCGCCGTTGGATAAGTTTGGCGTATTCCGACCGCCGCTGCGCAGGAAAGGCTGCTCATATTAGGGTGGACGTCTTTGAATGGGTAACTGTACTTTCCTCTGAGCCCCAACCGGCAGAAAGGGGAGGTAAGTTTCACTAGCTATCATTCGACGTCCCAAACGAGACTCAATTCGAAAGGCTTTGGAAGAATTCAAAACTGTCAGCAAAGTCATCAGAAAAAAAAACAAGAAAAAAAACGGCGCGCGGAAAGGTTCGAGGACGTTGAGTCCACAACAAGGGTTGCCAAGTTAGCTGTCAAAAGAGTGAGGCTGATCATTTGCCTAATCAGATATGCCTGAACGGGAGCACGGTCATGGTTGTTTTACGGGAGAGCACCCTTTTGCCTGCGGTGTCATCGAACAGGACACATTAGACTAGAATGTTGTGTGCACAGCTGTGGGCAGTGCCGTGATTTAGGCCACGTGGCTCGGGAATGTGCGCGCTGGTTATGCAGGGCGCAAGGTAGCCAGCTTCTTACGCAGGGGTTGCACTGACATCAGAAAGCCGAGCTTTGATTGGCTTCGATCAACGGTTCAGATGGAGGGATAGTAGGTAGACCTCAACCTTGAGGTTTACCCACTATCCTTCCACTCGGAACCAATCAGAACTCGCCGTTCTGACGTCACCGCAGCCCTGCTCAATAAGCACACGAACTTGCCCTCCGCTTAGTGCCATGATCGGCCGAGTCAACGATGGGTGTCTTGACCTTATCATGAACGAGGCGGAAGCGGAAGAGGCTGTGACTTTGACGCCGAAGCAGCCGGGAGGAGGCAAAAGTACGCAGGCAAACACATCTGCTGGCACAAGCGTAAAGGTCGCCCCGGCCAAGGACTTTGAGCCTACCGGTGCGTCCCCCAAGTCATCAAGCAAGAATAAGCAGGTGGTGGCGTCGGACACACTCTCGACGGAAGCGACAACAGAGATTGCGGGCAACGTCGACACTGTCAACGAGGCAGAAGAAGGTAGCCAGGCCATGAAACAAGACTCCTGAAGTGCCAAAAGAAGCCTGGAGGAGGCGACCCAAGGCGCAGAGGCACCGGAACTACTGCGCGCACGCGCGCAGAGAGCCAGGACTGAAAAACGAGGGAAAATGGCCGCTACGTTTGCAGACCGTGGTCCTCGTCGTTGCCCCGCGACGGGAAATCCTCGCAGTGAAGGCCTGTCACACTGAGCCAACAGTTAGACAACTCTATTCGGCAACACGAGAAAATCGTGTTGCCGGCGACCCTGTGACATCGCGGCAACAACGACAGTCGGGCAACATGTTTCTGCCACCCGGCAACCGTGTTGGACAATTTATTGTCCGACCACCCTGTCACACCGCGTTGACGGCGGGGACAACACTCCGCCATCTTGATTGTTTACCTTCGTTCTTGTCTGGCGCGGCGTCCCTGGAAATGTTACGCTACAAAGTGCTAGTGCGTTTGAAGGGCCGGAAATTACCACGGGACAACATCAACCAGTGACTGTGATTAGAAAACTTGGCACGGGGAGTATTTTCGAGCCTTTATTTTCTGAAATGTTCTTTATTCGCTGACAAAGCAGATATCCATAACTGAGGAAAGTGATATCACTGAGATATGTTCAGGATTAACGCCACCGTATGAAGTGTTTCTGTCCGATGCCTTCTTTCATTCAATTCCTACTTTGTACTGTCAAATTGAGTTAGCACCGGCAGTACCCTAAAGCGTCTTTTGTAGCGTTGTGTTGAGCTGAACTGACAATGCTTGAAAACTGCGACGCCGACATCATCGGCCTTCACAACAATCGCTGGAATAAACATTTTTCAACGCTGTCATTTGCCAACCGCCTGCTATGTGATCGTTTCATTCCCCAAAACGTCCTGGGTGTTTTTGAAACAAATCAGGTTCTGGTAGCGGCTGTTTCCAAGTTCCAAGCATCCATAATCATGATCAAAGGGGTCGTTTCAATGCTTCCATTTTTTATATTTGCTTTCATGGATTATTTTTATTATACTTTACCAGCGGGTGATTAAACATGCCATTTTATTTCACTAGCAGCAATGTGCGCTGGTATCTCGGCAGTTCGAATTTCAACACCAGTCTGAACTTTCTCGACCGTAGCTGTGACCATTTCGACAATCGATTTCCGTAATTACGCGGTAAAAACATTCATCAAATTATTTTAGCTGCACGCCAGCCGTAATTATTGTTAAATAACGCTTTTCAATGCCTTATTTGAGTAAGACGTTGCGGATAGAGAACTATCTCTGCAATCGAAGTTATCTGTGTTGTCGTGTTGCCGGCCCGAAATTCGCTCAGCCAGCGATCAGGGCAACACACGTTGTCCAACACAGGTTGTTCCTGTTTTTGTTGCCGAAAGCTGTCATACCGAGAAAAATTTGAGTTGTCGACCATGTTGTGCTGCTTTTGCGGCGATGTGATAGGCTTGTCAGACAACACGGGGAGTGAGCAACCAATTGTCCGACTGTTGGACAACGTGTTGGGTTGCTGTTGTCGTCGTGTTGCCTCAGTGTGACAGGGCCTTTACTGGATATATGGTACCGGTTTTTGGGGACGGATGTTTAGAGTGTTTGATGGCGGTTGGAAGACGTCCAATAGGCCTATGCGCTTTATTCTCCCACTCGGCCGAAAAGCCGTTCTGTTCGCTAGGCCTTACCTTGGAATTCGACCGTCGCTAACCGGTCGCCATGTTATTTGGGGGTTGTCAATTTCGACGACCGTCTTTTTGACTAGGTATGAGGTCGTCATTTTTAACCTAGGGGTCGTTATATTTGTGGCAACTTTTTTACCACCTCAAAGGCAGTACTACCTCTTTTTCTCAGTGTAGGCAACAATATGAAAGAGAACAAACTTCCTCGCTTTTTTGACGTACCTACAAATTTTGGAATGTGTTATGGTCCCACCGAAGGCCAGAACAGAAACTTTAGATAACAAACTATATACTGTTTGATAGTTTGAGGTTTGAAGTGGGGAAGCGCTCGGAACAACCTATTTCACGCTCCTGTACTTTTTTTTCGTCAGGTGAGATTCCATTTAAAACCATGTCTAAAAACTAGCTCTGTTTCATCATACCACCGACTGAAGTGTTCTATTTGCATTGTTGTTCATTATGTCTGGTGTGGGGAGTGCGTAGCATGTCTGGCGGACATCACCAGCGAGGAGAGATTTATGGTTTTCTCTGTATGTAAGAACAATTGTCACCTGGGCCAGTCTTGCGCTGGTGTTACCGAAACTTCCTATACATGCATGTGGCAGGCAAAGCATGATAAATGGCGATGCGAGGCATGTAGCACGCAAGGTAATAGAAGCGGTTCGCAAAGCGAAGCATGCTCCGAGGTTCACAAGCCGCAAGGCCGCTCAGCAGCCGTGAAAATTTAGATGCAAGCCTTTGGGCAAAAACTTGACCAGCTGTTGGCAATTAGAACTAGCATAGAATCTCTCCTCTCACTCCCTGCGAAAGTTGATGAGCTCCTGACACTGAAGCCTACAGTGGAGGGATTACAGGCGAGCATGCAGGAAATGCACAGCAAAGTGGACGGGTTAGCGGCTAACTATAACACTGTGCTAGCGGTCACGACAGCAAATGAAACTAAGATATCGGAGCTAGACAAGCAACATAGAGAGTTAAGTGCCACTGTATAGGACAAAGCGGAAACGATTCTGGCAATGCAGGAACAAATCAACAACCCTGAACAATACGGTCACCTTGCGAACTTAAAAATATACGGGCTGTCAAAAAGTGCAAATGAAAATCTGAGGAATATTCTAAGTTACTCGGCAGTAAAGTAACTTAGAACCTCCCTTTTCAAAATACCTGACGTTGAAAAGGACACATCCAGGTGGTCCACCGTCTTCCAGCTAGGCCAGAATCAATCCTGATTGTCTTGGTTAAGTACAGCTCTTGTGAACTGAAAGATCGCTGGCTGCGTGCCCGTGGCAAACTCCGTGCTCTTGAACAAACCGATGATACACCAGCACTTTTCTTTAATGAAAACTTCACGAGGTAAAACAGACAGCTGTTCTGAATGGTTACAGGGCAGATGAAGCAAAAACAGTATAAATTCTCGTGGGTTAAAAACAGAAAAATATTTATGAAAAAGGGCGAGACGTCCACTGTGTTGCGCATAAACCGTGCCGCAGATTGGGACGAAGTCGTTTAGGTAGAAGGAATGTTTTTTTTCAATTTTTGAATTGTGTGTAACTTAGAGATAATTAGAAAAAAAACGTCGAAGTTGACGTTTAGTTGTTTTTTTACGTTAATATTAGAAGTAGGCGAAAGTACTGGGATCAGTTTATGGTAATTGTTCTAGATTTGGACGCAGTTATAAATTACTTTATTCTAACGTAAATAAATGCTACTGTGAGGACATGATTGCTCTATTTTTTATTCCCGGTTACAATCGTTTCGCCTTTACAAGACTGTCTGGAAGGGGAGGAGGAATATGAGTGTACGTGAAAAGTAGTTAATGACCAACTCAGGCTGAGATAGTGATGACGCTTGCGCAATATATTTATCTGCTCATGAGCTGCCAAGATTTTGCAATTGATATGATTAGCAATATATCGACCTCCGTCCAGCAATGCCAATTTATTTCTGGAAGAACTTTCAAACGCACTATCGGAATTCAGCCCGACCGGTCTCTTCTGTTTTGTCGCGACTTCAACATAAATATCATGGATTCATCGCGACATATCGTGTGTGATTATTTAGACATTTTGGCAACTCATGGCATCGAGAGCGTTATACAGGCCCCTACTCGAGAAGAATTTTTAGGAGGCAAATTTGTGTCCTCCTGCATTGACCATATTAATGTTCGTATTTGTCATTACGCTGTAAAAGCGGCTTTGATATT
This sequence comes from Ixodes ricinus, assembly GCA_037355805.1. Taxonomy (NCBI): domain Eukaryota; kingdom Metazoa; phylum Arthropoda; class Arachnida; order Ixodida; family Ixodidae; genus Ixodes; species Ixodes ricinus. The sequence goes on from JAZHYW010004195.1 coordinate 17,075, forward strand.
AGAAACACTAGCGGATCATTATTTTATACCCTGCCAGGTTACAACAAGCAACAAGGGTAGGGGCTCTAATACTTTGAAAACTGAAATGGCAATTACTGATCAAGCGCAATTTGATTAAAAGGTTAACGACTATGACTGGAATAATCTTCTAACCTCTGTAGAAGCACCAATGTTATATGATACAGTACTAAAATTATTATTGCAATTTTCTTCCGCATTTAAAAAAAAGAGTTATCATTAGAAGGCGTAAGAAAGACCACGAATGAATTACGGCCGAAATTCTAGCGGCTATAAAGTTTAAGGAATTTCTCTGGAGAAGATGTAAGCGTTCGCCAGATAATGTAAACCTAAAGGGTGAGTTAAAAATTGCCAGTAACAGGGCATCAGCATTAATACGTTCTTCTAAGCGCACATATCATAAAAGAGAATTTGTAAAGAATCGTTTTGATTCCGCGAAAACTTGGGAATGCGCTAACAAAGTTCTGGGTATGCCTAAGAAACGTTCTATTGATGATATGATAGACAACTCTTTTGCGCCGGTTACACAGAAAACACTGAATGAATTCAACTCCTTTTTCACCCGCGCGTCAGGGGCACTCCAGTCTAATGATGACGTCAGTAACATTACTTTACTCAAATACAATGAAGCATCAGCTTTCCTTCTTCCAGTGTCAGAAGGTGAAATACGCGATTATTTATTTTCTTTAAGTACAAAAAGTCGTGCAGGTTTTGATGAAATTATGATACGCGATTCCGAAGGAATTTAGAAAAACTTAAATATATTCTTAAGAAAATGCTGAAACGGTATTATATAGACAGAAGATTGGCCGACAGGAATGAAAACTGCTGATTGTTAAGCCACTCTACAAAGGGAGGGAGGAAGTAGACGACTATAAAAGCTATGGGCAAATATCAATTTTATCATGCCTTTCGCAAGTACTGGAGAAACGTCTTTTAAAAAGTAATGAGTAGTTTCGTTGAACGGTTTAGTTTATTGTCTGTTCATCAATACGGATTTCTTGCGGAACGAGGAACGCGGGCAGTTTAGGAAACTTGTAGCGACTACCTACATGCAGGATCTGGATAACAAAGAGTTTACCTGCGCAGTATTTTTTTTGATGTATCGCTTGCCTTTGACAGCATAAATCATAAAATACTTTTTTGTAAACTGTACAGACTTTGTTTTATGGGTCCATTTATTCTTCGATTCTGAAAGGGTACCTTTCAGCGACGATCTCAAGTTGTGGCTTTTAGAAATCGCAAAAGTAGTAGAACTTCCTTAACGGCCGGGGTGCCGCAAGGCTCGGTCTTGTCGCCTTTGCTGTTTAATTTATACGTAAATAACTTTCCCTCGGCTGTTTCTCAGTGTAGAGTTTTCCAATACGCAGACGACACGCTTCTGGTGTCATGTAATTCAAGTTATCATGTGGCCATCAAAAGCTACAAAATGACGTCTTTTCTGCGATGGATTGGTTTTATTCATATTTAATTACAGCGAATGCTTCAAAGACTAAGCTTGTTTGTTTCAAACACACGCTTAAGAAAGTAGAACTAACAGCTCCCGTCGTTTTGCATACTTCTAGCTGCCCCTCATGTAAGTGCATTCCTGTGCAGTATGTGAACTCAATAAAATTCTTAGGAATCTAGTTTGACAGCGATTTATCGTGGTGTACGCATATGAGTTACTTGTACAAGCGGTTAAGAAATGTTTCATGCTGTCTGTACAATGTAAAAATGTTTTTACCTTTTTACTGTTAGAAAAATGATAATGCACGCTTTGGCATACAGTTATCTACGATATGGTATAACCCTCTTTGCGGGATATTCTTTAGTTTCGGCGAGTGAAAATTAATTCTTTCTTGAAGGGTATCTTATGGAACATCTCGTTTGACAGAGCCGGGGTCTCTAGCTTCTGTATGTTTAAATAATTGCACCTGCCATCTTTCAATGGGTTATTTAAAGAGACTGTAGTACTTCAACATTTCTGGAATTCGAATTTTTTTACTCTGTACGTTCAAGGGCGCCCAATGAGACAAATCTTCGATTTGGCATACCGCGAATCCGAACAAAATACGGAGAACGCACGCGGATGTATTATGTGCCACATATTTTTTAATACTATCCCAGAATCCTTACTTGCTGTCACATCGAGGCAAAAGCCCGAAATATCCTTACGAAATTTAGATCAGTAAAGTTTGAGTTCGGGACTATTTGTTATTTCTTCCAGGGATGCGGTTTTCCTGATATAGTTTGTATTGTGTAGAGGAGTGCTGTCGTTTTGTTGCTTGGTTCCAAATTTATGGTTTCCCAGGTTGCAGTTATACTTATTTGTACTGCTGTCGTTCAGTTGCTTGAATGCATAATTTCGACGATGTATGAGCATTTAATTTGTATTGCGCACTTAATTCGCCACCTACCCTGCCGAGCTAGGCTTACACCGGCTTGTTATTGTATTTTTTGGAAATGTATGTGTTACAAATAAAAATTCTATTCTATTCCAACCAAGGTTGTGGGAGCCGCGAAACTGAAAAGAAGAAAGATGAACTGTTCCCTTTCATATTGTTGCCGATAGTTCATCCGCTGCCTTTTACATGAGAAAGTCGCCTTCTCTATAGGGCCATGTCATCTTGTCTTGCTCATTTTAAAACGAAGTGAAAAGGTCATCGCCGGTGGCGACTCGCAAACTGCGCTCGAGTTAAAAACTCGAGTATTATTCATTGGGCTAGAGTGCGTTTTTATTTTGTTGCTTTCCACTTCAGCTACTGCAAGCCATTCCTATTTCTTAAGCAACGGAAAGGTCACAGTTATCTTTGTCGGCAACCTGCCGAGAAATACCAACTTCGATAAAACAAATTCAGAAAAAAAAATAAACGGGCGAAGTCAATGCCGCTCGTGCGTAAATAGTTTGGTATTATTTCTTCTTTACGGCGCGGGTAGTGAATAACGTTGGGATTTATTATTGTATTACAGCAAACAAAGTTTGCACAGCGATCAGGTAAAGCACCCTGCTGCCTGCTAGCCGAGCTTATCGAGAGATGACGCTGCAAGTTTTTTCATCACGAACTTGGTGTCTACGAACAGGTTCCCCGTTTGCTTAAGCAAGTTTGTTTGTTGTAATATTTTAAAAGAGAGCGAACTGCAGTTCAAAAGTTTTGCAAGATAAAATCCACCGCCGAAATGTACATTCGGTGAACGTTTTGCTTTGTTTTATGTGCAGTCCCCGAATTTCCCGGTTAGTTTTACGCGGTAGGAAGCACTGTGTGGTCACCCTATATAGTTGGGCTTCTGGGCGGGTAACTGAATATTTTATATTACTTCCTTCGCCACCCCAACCCGCGCCATGCCAGTGATTTGTGGCATCTAGAACTCTAAGATGTTGATTTGTTGGCCACAATTGATCTCCATATCTTCAGAAAAATGGGAAGAACTACAAGTTCCCCAGCGGCTATGTCCAGGAATCCCCTGATTTTAAAGTATTGACGTTTATTGAAGAAACACTTGTTTGCAAGTTTTGTCGTGGGACGGTGTGTATTACCAATGTCAACGTCGCAACGCAAGGCCCAGCAGACAAACAATAATTTAATACAAATAAGGTCTCATAAAAAAAAAACTGCCTGGTGTCCAGGTATCGAGCCAGAGACCATTCCATTTCCAGGGCAGCGTTCTACAAACTGAGCTAAACAGGAGTTAGATGTCCGTAGAGCAAACGGATTTTAACAGCTGCCACCAATCTAACACCAGCTAGGGCGATCAACGTCCTGCATTTTAAGGTTTGCAAATGCAGGTCTTTACCCTCTTGGTATTAGATTGGTGGCAGCTTTAAAACCCGTTTACTCTACTGACGTCTAACTCCTAGTTCGCTCAGTTGGTAGTGTTCTCCACTGGAAATGGAGAGGTTCCTGGTCGATTCCAGGAACAAGCGAGTTTATTCAGTCGCGCACCTGTCACTTAGTTGTGTATGGAGATTTGTGTTTGTCCTTTCTGCCGCTTGTTCCCCTTCTACAGGGATCATTATTTTTATTCTTGTTGAGCTCACTTGCATTTTTGCATTATCATCATAGGAATACAGCGCTATTAAACCTGAGTATCTGAAAATTTGGAACGCATCAAAAATAAACTTTAATAAGCCCTAAATTTTCGACATAACAATTAACTTCAAAAAGAATCTCTAAATGTCCCAGAGATTAAACTCCAAAAATACGGAACCATACCTTACTCTCATTTCTCAGCTATTAAACTCGGAGTACACAAATCCATACTTTATTCACAATTCTAATGGAGGTTGCTTTTGTCACGAGATTGCGTCAAGTGTGAAGCAAGCAAGTTTACGTTAGCCACGACGTAACACTACGCAAGGCCGTAGTACCGTATTTTTCGGGTTATAATCCGTGGACTATACATGTTCAAAAGTTGAAAGTTTAGGCTGTGCGGACTATATCCCCGTGCGGACTATACAAAGATTTTGAGCTTCAAGGTCGTTCATTATGACGAGACGTGTCGGATTTTGTGAATGAAAGAGTATGTTAATGATGATTTATGTATAATACAAGGTTTTATTGTGAGCTAAGAAAGCAGACATTCGTCAAGGTGTGCCGTGTAATGAGAAGATTTTTGTGTCGACTAAGCACCAGGTGCGGAATATGCACGGCGTGCAGACTATGCAAGCTGCGTGTGCAAACTATCTGAGCACAAACGTTTTTTTTTATTTTGTTAAATTTTTGCGGTTTATACACCGGTTGCGACTATACCCCGGAAAATGCGGGAATATAAATATGACGATTGATGAAATCAGAACAGTAAAATATGCTATAAATTAGGCGCACGTTGTGTGCTGTGTTTGTGTTCTTATTTGAATCGACCATGTGTGCATCGAGATGCTTTCTATTATTTGTAAAAGGCGCAGATTTGTCTATCTACAACCGTAGACTATGATTTAGCTGGGCGAATGTTTGTGGAGTGACAGCTTTCTCTAAAACTCTAAGCTTGCAACTGCATTTCACTTTAAGGTCATAAAATAAATATATCAGCAACTAAACCTGCGCTGTCAAACACAAAGCTCACCCTGACATTTGGTGAGGATGCCAAGATCTGCAAAATGTTTCTATATCTCTTGCAGCGAAAAAAAGGAGTGTGAAATAATACCAAATGTCATAATCGGACATAGCGTAAAATAAAAACAACTGCCCAAATATGAGTATATAATAAATATCTGGCTGTTTGCCGTGTCTTAGGCATCTGAACAGTTTCTCCCGCCGCCTGAGCTACTCGCCCGTCTGGCTTTCCTGGTAGTGCTGATATGATCATGCGGATGAGGTCAGTACTAACCTTGTTACATCTGGTGAAAGATGCAAAATATATTTTAAGGTTCAACCTAGAGCCCAACTCGGCAATATTATTGCCCGTTCTTGTTAGTTCAGTAATTATTGTAGAACTTATCTCCAGCAAAGTTTCGGAAAATTCCCAGGGAAAGTATGTGCACGTACGCGTAGCCTTATACGGTGGCTCAAAACATCAAATGCTCGGACACGAAGGCACCGATCGTGGGTTGCATTCAAGCTTAATTGTACCTTGCATATGAACGCATAGCAAAACTGTCATTTATACTTTTTCGTGTAAAACAAACCATAACGTAGACTACTTTTTCAATTATAATATTCAGCTCTAAACATAAAACCGGAAACGGCTGCCAAATAAGGAGTTACCGTAGTAAGAAAAAAAATTATAATTTAAAACGTAATAAATGTGTGTAGAATAAAACATACCACTTTTGAGTTGCTTTAACAGTAACACCGCTTTCTTTCCATCCCATCACTTTACTGGAATCGGTCTTATATTAAAAGTATTGTTTTAGAGCATCGAATTGTGTAATGACAAATTTTCCTTATTGTTTCGAGCACTTCTGTAAATCCTTGGCGTAGCAACGGATCTCTGCGGGGCCACAGCAACCCACCTCCACCAGCGGTAAAATTGTACTTCCCTTACAAACGTCTGTAGAAGAGAAAAAACATAAGCGCGTAGCCATGGCTTAACGGAAAGCTTTGCTTTTACGACAACTCCCGCACTTTGCACACACACTCGCCCGTGTCTTTGTCTGCACCGCAGATGTTTGTGATAAGAAACGCATATTGTTTTTTTCAGGAGCGATGGATGGATAGATAAAGACGTTTAATGCGTGGTTCCGCTTCTACGTACACCTACACCATGGAGATAGGGAGCTTCTGGAGTCGACATGACGCCACCAGAGGTGAAGCCAGAAGTGTGAAGCGACACGCCCTCAACAATGACCAAAACCACAGCTGCTTTCTTCACTATCAGTTTGGCGGCGTCATGTCACCTCCAGAAGCTTCCTACCTCCATGACCTACACTCAAAGAAATCTGGGTCGTCTGCTCTTCCGCAAATCATTTGGGAGAACCAATCTTTGCAATCTACGGAGGGAGCTCAGCGAATGACGAAACTAATTTGTTTAAACCTTTAAAAAGAAAACGATGTGTGTTGTGCGACACATTGCACTAAGCTTGGCGTTTCACAGTGCTCAGCGCCACAGCGCAGACCGCTTTTTGTGTTCTAAACATATTATGCAGCCCCGGCATTGGCCGAGCGCCCTCCTTAGATTGCAGCAATTCGCTCTCCCAAGTGCTTTGATATAGAGCAGAGGCTCCACGTTTCTTAGCGTGTATCGGTTATTTGTATAGGAAGAGAAGGGAGGTAGGGTGTCAGAAGAGAAGCCTTCTTTTCTACTGCCGGGTGTATACTGGGAAGTAGTTCAAGACGGCTCTTCTATTGTCTGGTCCGCGTGTTGCGATCCAGTGGTTTGTACTTGGCGGGGTGAGCCTATGCTCCAGCGCTGAGTGTGCTTCTTGCCTGTGTTGAGTTTGGGCCGGGAAGTCCCAAGTGCTGTGGCAAGACGGTACCTTTAGGCGGGTTTGAAGAATTTGCGAAAGCAATATTCGCTTTACTGGGGTTCTTTGTTGCTGGTGGTCATTCTGGCATTTAGCGCTGAAGTAACTGCCGTGTTCGTTTTTATTTTTCAAAGAGGACACTGACCGCGTGCAAAATAAGTCGCCCGTGATGGGGCGTAGTCATTTTGTGGAGTGAACGCATGGAGGGCCTCACAACTTTATATGCCCTAGCCCGCGTGAAGCAGCTGTCGGAGTTCAGGAAGGGGAGAGCGCCTTCAGGACTGGGAGTCTCGTTGTCCTGGTAGGGCGCGAGGGCATCCTTCGATTTCGCAGATTTTGCCGCAAGGTGTGCGATGTTAGTGCCGTATATGCCGGAGTGTTCCAGAATCCAACTTACACTCGCGAGTTGTGTCTTTATTTGCGCTTCACTGGGCGGACTTTGAAAAGGCAGTTCGTGTAATGTCCCAATACACTGAGCTGACTGCGCGATTTCTAGTATAATTGAGTGACAAATCAGCCTATCGAGATCACCCAGGTGAAGCACGCGCTCCATAAAGACAAGCAATACATTCATATACTTTTGCTTGTGACCCGCAGATCGTTCCTTTTGATGTCGCTTATCGAATAGGGCCCTAGTTGATACAGGAGAGGAGAGGTGGGATTTCACTTTCCTCCACGGGGCATTTAGGGGATATCCATTTTGCAATTACTTCTATAGAGGCAATATACATACATAAATTTATGGAGAAAAAATATAGATTACAAAATATATATTCTTAATGGCAGTCACAGTGTAATCATTCCAGAATTAATATTTATAATATTAGTCATTACGGTTCAGAAGAGCAGCAGCGCTACAGAATGGCGAGTGGTCCATACATTATACTGTGAGCGTGACGTGCCGAATGTGAAATGGCCGCTTTGCAATCTTCTGCGGAACAAACAGGAAGCGCCTGAATTTCTACTGTATAATTAGACCCATTTGAAGAGCGCTTTTGTTTGAGTCTACGCCCCGTTTCCACAATCTTTCCAAAAAACAGTTTTCTTATGAGATGACTACGTCATTTTTGTGTTTCTGTACTATCTCTATTGTTTCTCATATGTGGCTAAGAGCTGCCTCAAATGGGCATTATAACTAAGTACCTTGGAGACCAATACTGGAAACTCCCGCAGTGCGCAGGCGAAAACTAATCGCAGCGCCCCTGGTGAGCCTGGAGTTTCCACTAGCAGACGCACTCCTCTAAATGCAGTGGCTTTGCCTATCTCCACACGAGGCACCCAACGAAAAAGCATCGCGCGGTTATATTTCTCTTTGATTGTTAATAACTATTTCCAATTTCGTGAAAGAAGAATGTGATATTTAAGCGAAAAAAAAGTTTTTCTTGACTTTTACGCCTCTATTACGTATTTTTCGCCTTGAAAACATTGTGATGTCACAGTCTATGCAAGGCATACGAAACACGAATCTATCTTTGCGCTGTTTCTTGGAATACTTAAATATCTTAAATTCAGAACTTAGCTACGGCTCAACTCTAGTGTTTTGACCAATCAATACGTATTACCTTTGCTGATAGCAATACCGTTTTCGTGAATATTTCGCTCATACTCGTCTTTTCAAAATGGCATTGTGGCTAATCCTGGCGACACCATCGCCAACTAAAAAAATAAAAAGCAACAGAAAACATTTTACAATATATTCACTACCACAATGGCAATATGCTGCGTGAGGACTATTGTGCATATAAGATCTGAGGTTATTGCGAAAATGAATGCACACGTAAACGTAATTCACAAAGTAAATGAGTTGTAAGGAATACCTACCACCTCCCACACATGCGAAAAAAGAGAGTGTTATACCGCAAATAAAAAGAAAACTCGTTTGCAAGAATATAATGCACGCCTTCAGTCGATGGTTTTGTTTAAAGAAACATTGCAATAAAAAGAAACATTTTAAAATTTTACTTGTGACACGTACTTTCATTAAAAGAAATCGGTCACGAGAGAAAAAAAACTCGTTTTCGCGAAATATTTACTCTATTAGACGCAATTTAGGTGGAGGTCATGGCGCGCTCTAAGCCCCGTCCACAGATCAGTGGCCCCGCTCATTACTACTGGACTGACTTGGCTGCTCGTCCGAACAAGCTAACAAGCCTTGCGTCTCCCTGTCTGCTATTCTACCACTGTCTATCGTCGTCTGCAATCCCCAGACGCGGACATGAAAGCTGCACGTCGGCGTCCGTTTTCGCCTTCGTCCGTCTGCTATTCTTCCCTCATCTGAGAACTTCCGCAGCACTCCCAAGACGCGATCATGAAAGCGACATTCTAGCGTTCCCTCGTGCTTCAGCTAGGGTGTCGCCCGAAACTACCCATTCGCGTTTCAGCCAGTCCCGTTTCAACCCATTCCCGAAAGGACCTTCCCGTTTGAATTTGTCCCGTTTCGACTCATTCCCGAAACGCCCTTCCCGTTTGAACCCGTCCCGTTTCGACCCACTCCTGAAACGCCCTTCACACTTGAACTCATCCCGTTTCATCCCGTTCTCGAAACGCCCTTTTGCCTTCAACCCGTACCCAAAACAACATTTGCGTTTGAACCCGCCCCGTTTCAACCCATTTGTAAAAGGCACTGCATATCTTAATCTGTTAGCGAAAACTTTCAATCGTTCTAACCCTAGTCTGTGCACGTTTTGTGCTTAAGATTATGTTCTGAAATATTTTTGCTTGTCAACTTTCAGACAAGCTTTGACGTAATATGTTCCTACTTCAACCGCTTAATACGTTTTCTTTCTATTTTTTCAAGATGGTGTTTAAAACGTGCAACCGCGAAACGGACTATGTACACTGCGCGACACTGGCTGCATTTGCATGGATGCGACCGATAGCGCATCAAATCAAGATATGGCTATTTTGATTAGGGTAGAAGAGAAAGAAGTAAAGAGATAGGGTGCGGGTTACTGGTCCCTGCTCGATTCGATGCGCTACGATCACATCCATGTAAACCCCGCTACTTTTACCCCGAACACGACGTTGTCGCTTTTTTATAAATTTTACTTCAAATTGTTATTAGTATAGGCACCAAATTTTACCGCTTAGGTTAGTGGCCCAGATGAGCACTTCCAAGGGCACTAATAGTTTTGATTAAGCCTTTGATTCTATGAGATAAACAGCAAAACCGACGATTGCTTGTTTACGCTAACAGTGATGTACTCTGTATAGTCAGGGAGTCTTAGAATAACGTACGCAAGTACTTTGGGTAAGCTAAAAGTTAACGTCGCCATAGGTTTTTTTTTTTGTCTATAGATCGGCGTTATTTTTATGGTACCCAATGCGCTTCCGTACGTTGTTCTAAAACTCCCTAATAGTAAACTAAATATTTTGGAGAGCGATAAATCAGACAGGGTGACCGACGTATGATTGTGATTTTATTTTATTTTTAAAATTTCAAATACTCAACCCTCGCGCGCACAGGAAAATATTATAGACCAGAAAATGCCATCGTCCTGTTAAGGGAGTCGAACAGGGAAATCGTGCCACCAAAAAGGCGACACTCTATTTCTTATAGTTTGCGGTCCTTGCTGACCCATTTATGCCCCCTGGCCCACACGGCAACAACCGTTTCCAAGCCGCTGAAAATATATGCTTGTCAAGGCCTCATCTCGTTTGATCAGATCAATGACGCTGTAAATGTTCGGGTGAGCCCTCCCTAACACCGCGTTTATCTTACGGTGCCAAGACTCATTGTGGTTTTTGGTCCGTGGTCCTCGGTTTCTGTAGCAGTTCCACCGATGAATGGAAAATGGTCCTTCATCAGGTGCCATCGAAACAGTCAAGCATGAATGAAGACATCCTGCACCGGTGAAAGCGATAACTCCTATGCTCGTTTGCAGCACTGCAGGTACCACAAACACCAGAAAACGTACAAAAATTTAATGCTGGTTATCAAATCTCCGAGGTTGTTTCGGTAGAGGAAAAAATGGGAAAAGATGAAACGAGGTCATTTTAAACACGGATCGAAAAGGGAAGTTACAAACTGGAAGGTTGAGATGGGAACTTATAACTTTTCTTCAAAAGTTATAAGTGATTTTCTGAAAGTTTCAATGTGAAAATGACGGCCGACGGAGCTCTAGAATGCATTCGAGCTTTATGGCGCCAGAAACCGAAAACGGGCGTAAATGGGCTCCATTCTCCCATTGAAATTTTTGAGAAAATCAGTTATAGCTTTTTAACAAGACATCGGTTCGGGCTGAAAATTTGGCATCTGGTTCGGACGCCTAGCGCTTTCTGTGGGCGGAGGATGAGCATTCGGCGATGCGTAGTTTAATTTTGCGGCGAAAACACCTTGTAAATTTTTTTGGGAAACACCCTGTAGTTGATGTGGGACGATAGGCCTAGGCCAGTCCCGCTATGGAAACAACCGTCCGCACAGCGCTATCGATGGCGCGAACTTGCGACAGTTGTTTGCTGCAAACTACGTCCGTTGAGATCTTCCTCTAAACACCTCTATGAACTCAAAACGACTTGCACTCATTCATTCTGACGAGCTGAACAAGCTACGCTCGTTCAGCACTCTGCGAACGCCGGCAGCCATGTCAGTTAGCGTTTCAAGCAAAACCGGAACAAGCAATTTCAGACTACATTTGAAAACATTTTTGACTCTAACTTGATTGTTTGCTCCTCAAACAAAAAAAAAAGTCGATTAAAATACTTTAAGGCACGGAGATACAAATCTACGACCTTTCACACGTGAATCATCTCTCCACCCAATGAGAAATGTAAGAACTTTGTAAGCTCGGGGCGGGGCCTTTTCCGCAAATGTTAGCGCCATCTATCGGCAAGCAAGAGAAACGTTTTTGATGGCGTGCCTTGCTTCCGGTTCTGCCCGCTCCAAGCTGTGTTGGCTGTCTGAACGCGGTCGGTAAATGCGCTCAGCGTTTGTTTTTCCTCTATCCAACGCGATCGACGAGCAGATTTGTTTTCAAGTAATGCGTTAACTACGGATAACTTTGTCCGTTTGTACATTTTTTTTTTCGAATGCTCGGACGACGGCAAAATCCGTCTTCCGAACGGGATGACTGACTTCGTCGTGGCGCTCGCTGTGACTGACGGCACAGTTGAAGCTCTCCTTCTACCAATGAGATGGTACAAACGGTTACATTAAACTAGGATTTATGTTATATGCAATACCGGCAGTAAATTTTAAAAAAATATTCGAAACCAAAGTACGATTAAAAATAAGTTTTTTTTTTAATTGCAAAGTATTTGTATAATCTGCTCGAAAATTTTAAATGACAAGATGTATTCTCATAATTGTAAAGGCTTACTTAAAGATCGTCTAAAAAAATCTGTGCCTGCACGTGCAAATGTAATTTTCAACAAAGGTGTACTTTTGTGGTGAAATTTCAATGCGTAGCTCCATTCCTATAAAAAAGGAGACCGACAAACTTGGCTGGGTCAACGGCGACTCGTTCAGTCCGTGCCGCCGCTGCCCCGGCAAGTTAGTTTTTCTCGTTTTTTACTGGAAGGAAGCAAAAATTCGAAATTTCACAAGGTCAAATTCTACTACTAAAGTACATTTTTAATAAATATCTAAGATGTATACGTGCAGCCGCCGATTTCTGAGCGAGCCTCGTCATTGATGTCAGCCCACTTCAGGCTACGGCTGTGTGGGATCAGGAGGTCCCAAAGAAAAAATTAAAAATCGGCCACACCTGTACTTTTCTTTTTTCTTTGAGTGTCGCGCTTGTAGAGAATGTTGCAAAAACGTTTTTTCTTTACTCGACATATACTTGAGGACAACAGATCAAGACGATTGTTTCCTGTTCTTATTTAACCACAAGACCAGCAGATGCGGTCGTGGTAGTGAGAGAGCAGCTCCATTTCACGTTCAGCGTGTGCACGTAGCAACAAACAGTGCAGAATAAGCCACTTACCTCAATGCTTTATAAATATTTGGAACCTGTTGGCGATTCTAATGTTTGCAACAGCCAAAAATGTAGACCGGCAGTTTGCGTAGCAACGCAAGAGCCCGTCACATTATTGCTGTTGGTGAGCAAAAACGCGTGAGGGGGAAACGCACCATCCCAGAAACGCCAGCCCCGAAACGCTCGCTCTGCGTGGCACATAAGCGACACGACAGCCTACCTAACTAATCTGCTTAACTTGTATTTACGCTCCCAAAAAATAAAAAAATGAAAAGAACAAAAAGATGAACCATCCTTGAAGTGGCAACTGCAAACGCGGGTAGCGCTTTGAAAGCGAGCCTTTACGAGCCGTCCGCATTGTTTCAGCTGGGTCGCTCCGAATCAAACAAGATGCTGCCGCTTCGCCGAGTGCAGGCATGGTAGAGGAAACCCAAAGCACGCTCAAACCCACGACAGCACTGGCCAATGCGTTGCTGCAGCCAACAACGAAACAGCGTCGAGGCATGTCGTTACAGAACCCCGGAAGGCAGCGACCCGAGCTGGCCAGCAGTCCTGAGCCGATTGCCGCACTACAGCCGCCACGAAGGCATGGCAGACTGCACTGTCTGCTACTGCTGCACATGCGCCGTGGAAACCCCGGAAAAGGCCCATTGCGTCTAGCGGCGTCGATATTGCTAAAAAATAATCACTCTTTGTAACGACGTTTTTCAACATGCGTGTTTTATCTAGGCTTTTAAGCTGCGGTGAAGCTGCTCATGCATTATGCAAAAGACCGTCTGCAAACATGAGTCACCGAAATATCCGTGGTTCGAACGCCGCGTGCCAAGTTTTCTCTTTGAACTCATTTCCACGCCGGCATACGAAGCACGGACCTCGCGGGGACTCATGTTCGAATCTGTATGCAGACTGCCTTTCGTATGATGATTAAACTTTAAAAGTAACTGCGAAGAAAAATGTTTTTTTTTAAACAGCTTAATTTGGACAAGCATGTCAAAAAACAATTTTTCCGCTAGGAAAGAAAATTTAGAGCAATATTTATTGCGTGAGACTGATTTTAGTTTGCGGCTATTTCGTCCGTTTTAAATCGCGCGCCACGAAGTTGGGGTTCTGTGACCCGATTGTCTGCTATACTTTCGTTGGCATAAGAGATTGATTGACAGCTTAGATCTTGGTTGTTAAACCCTTGTTATATGTTCTAATTTCCTTTTGAGTGGCATATTTTTACGTTTAAAGAATAACCCATGTAATGAGAGCGATTATTCTTTTACAAAAGGTTTACGAGACGGACACTTCCGTTTGGATTCATACCATCACAAACAGAAACTTCTGCCAATGCTTTTCATGGCCTCCGAAGTCTCTGTTCCCGCCTGTCTCGCCTACCTCGACTAATCGTTTCCGCCGAAGTGATCAGTGTTTTCGTGCTGACCCAGGTGCTTGAGGTGAGACCTCTCGAAGCGGCAGTAGTGTGTGTTGGGGGCAGCTGTCATGCAGGTGTTCTTCCAGAAGCTTCCACATTTTTAAAGGGAACTAAGGAAGATTTACTTCTAAAAAGGCTCACTGCGTCCTCCCGGACCAGTTTGACTGGATCAGCTGACGACGACGGGACTGAACTCGTTGAACCTCAACCCCACAACAACCAATTTGCGCTCCGTGTTAGTGTGGGTGTCTATTTCCAAGCACCGCACCACACACACCACGAACGTTTCAGTTCTTTGTCGCATCGCCGTGTTGCACCAAACAGAACGAGATCGCCGAAGTCAACGCAGCGCTGTCGTGAACGTTGGCTTGTGGTTGCGCACTCGTGGACCCTGTGACTCCCTTCGCTCTCCAAGCACACACGACGATTACGAATGATACTTTCCGTCTTCCGGGAACATCACAGGCGCACTTCTCCGGTCACGTCTTCGCTATGTGCTCGCAAACCGCGCAGCTTACAATGCCGATGCCATGTTTAACGTGCGTTTTTGCCAGATCTTACCGGAAGTCGAGACGCTGCGTCGTTCAACTCAGCAGCCAAGTCAACCCAAAAGAGCAAATTCAAGAGTGAGGGCGGCGCGTAGTTCTCCTCCGTGGGAGTCGAAATAGCGGGAGTTTCAAATGTGGAGAGCTTCTGACTCCGACTAAATTACGTCCTGTGACGTAAATATTGGTAAAAAATTATTTTTTCGCGGAACTTTTGTTTTGTGACATGCTTGTCCCAAGTAGGCTGTTTAAAAAAAAAACACTTTCTTTTCTTTGCCGTTACCCTTTAAGCACGATATATGCCAGCCCACTCGGAGGACGGTCATGCTGCTGAGTCCGTCTTTGTAATTTTGCTTTACTTTTACTTCTTTTGGATCAGACACCGCTTGGCCTCTGTGTCTTTACTTCCCCTCTGCCTTTCAATTGTCCTTATTTTTCCTCTTTTTCGTTTTTTTGCGCAGATCACGTGTTAAAGCCTTCTATCTGTTTATTTTTGTTAGTGTGCTTTTTGTACGTTTTCGACTTTTTTTCAACCACTTCGTTGCTTACAAACAACAGTTGTCTGCTATGTTAGGCCCGTATTCTTTATTTTGTTTCCTTGAACTCCAAACCACTTGTGCCCACTGCACACTTTTTTTTATCCGCGGTGGCGTTTTTAGTTGCGCTTTATTCTAAGGCTCTGCTATAGACCTTTCCATCGCTTATCACCCCGGCGAAAAATGCTGAGTAACTGAGCTGTGGACGCATGCGCAGCGTCCGCTATAGAGCACATCAGAGCAACAGCGGATGCTGAAAAAGGCGTTCCACAACCCAGCAGACAAAGCTGGCAGCGCGCAGAAGGCGATTTTGGAAAGGTCTTGATTCTGACGTTCAGCGCAGCGAACGCAGCGTAGCGCATAACGCGCGTCTTTGATTGACCGGCGAGTTGGAACTTTTAATCTCCGACCTGTCAGCATCTCTGTCTGCTGCGCTACGCCGCGTTTGGTGCTCGACGTCGGCGTATAACAGCCTTTACTGCTGCAATGCTTGAAAAGTGTTTGAACGGTCATTATGTTTGTCACTATTGTTGTGTTGTGGTTATGTCCGTTCTGTTGTAGGCACGTCTGCTATTGGTCGGCTTCCGCTCACCCTCACGCTGAGACTAGAAGCTCCGCCTTCAGCGCGAACTTTCTGCCCTTGCTAACGCTGTGAACGCGCACGCACGCGTAACCAAAGCACTACCTGTAAGCTGACAAGGCACCGAAAGCAACAACCACACCCGCCATTTTGCCAGCTTACGGCCTCCGGAAATAATCCCTGGAATTGCGCAGACAAAGCTAGCGGTGCGCATGCTGAGTAGCAACGTCTACCTCCGCTACGAGGTTCGGAGCTAAAGAAGCGATCTACGAAAGCTCCCTTTTGACTCGGGTGTTTCGCCTGTTATTCACAAGAAAATCAATACTTGGTTCTGACGTTACAATGTATAGCCAACGTAGAATGCAGGTGTCACAGAGTACCTCGATGTGTTTCTGTAGATAAGAGTTAGTTGTTCTTGCTGATGACAATGTGCATTTTTTGGCCTTGAAGTATGCGCTAACACTTTAGGTTTCCGTCCTCCTTAATACCCTCAATTTTTAACATCTCATTAAAAGATGGCCATGGAGACGACGGACACTCCATGACCGAAAACTCAACCAGTCAGAGAAAAATTGGCATTTACGGGTTATCGATCGTTCATCGGTTCTCACTGACATACCCATATTCATGGAGGCCAGGGAAGGGAGGGCATAGAAAGCAAGAGAAGCGGTGGCCATCGGTTTCACAAAAGCAAAAGAATAGAGGGTTACACCACTTTAACGCGTTCACTCTCTCTCTCTCTCTTGTCAGCACTCCTTAGATGGCCTAACCTCCCCCCCCCCTTTTTATGTATAGTTGACTGTAAAGTGAGTAGTGGACTCGACCACCATGACTAGACAAGTAAACCAAAAGAAGTATCTTCCGTACCCTCGTAGACGATGCGAATTTAGCCATATAAAACGACTTTCATGTTTCAACGCGTCGCTAAAGGGTGGCACTGTTATCGTATTTAGCTCGGTATCAGTGGACGCCAGCGGCCCAGGTTTCCAGGGCGAGTTCCCAACTGAGTGTTTTAGTAACGTTGTTTCACACCAATGCGGAAAAGGCAACCTTGGAATATTTCTCAAAAAAACATATTGACTCTACCTAGATTATTTGTTTTCTAAAACATTAATATATTGTCCATAAAAAATACTATTCCGGCACTCAGAAAGAATTTTACGAATAGCAATCCACACGTAAATCATTTCTCCAACCAATGAGAGCCGAGGTATGGAGCGTAGTTTCTACGTTCCTGGGCGGAGCCTAGGGCGGGCTGCTTCGACCCAAATTGCGTCTAAAAATGTAAATATTGTGGAATTTTGTTTTCGTGGAAAAATAATAAAAATATATTCCTGTCCCAGATAAGCCTTTCTTTCATTTCACTGTCGCTTTAAGAAGCCCAACCTCTGCGGAAGTGATCTCTTCACCCTTCCAATAAATCGACCATCCCAAACACCTGTTTCGGCGAACTCAATTTTTGATCAGCTCTCTGTGCATTGTTAGTTTCAAATTCGCTTGACTGTGTTGACGAAGGCTGTTGCTGATTGAAGGCACATGCTACTTCCTGGGCCTGGGCCTGAAACAAGACAACGGCTGTCGTCTACCCACTTAAGCGAATTCGAAGCTAAAAATACAGAGAGAGCTGGTCAAATATTCAGTCCGCCGAAACCAGTGGCCGGTATGGTCTAATAGGTTAAGGCGACGCCCCGGATAAGGGAAGGTTGCGGTTTCGATCCCCGCTACTCAGCCTAATTTTTAGTCGACTTTTTTTTTCCCTCACCTAACTTTAATGCCGTAAATTCAATATTCACTCTCTCCGCTCTTCGTTCACAATATTACTACGGCAGCACTTGTCAGTGTTACCTCACTCGCCATATATACATATGGTGCAGCTTGTCCCTATGGAGAGGAGTGGTTCCTTAAATACTAAGAAAGACGGGCCGTTTCCGACATTTGCAAGCTAAAATGACGTGGCACGTCACTGCCGCAACTCGGGACTAGCATGGGCTTGAAATCACTAAGGGCTGTCGTCTACCCAGTGAAGCGAATTCGAAACTAACAATACGCAGAGAGTGTCGAAAATGGGGTCCGCTCATACCACTGGCCGGGATGCTCTAATCGGTTAAGGCGTCGCCCCGGATGGGTGAAGGTTGCGGGTTTGTTCCCCGCTCCTGTCCCAATTTTTTCCAGGCTCTTGTTTCTTCCCTTCCTCTACCTTTAACGCAATAAATTTAATAATCACTCTCTCCGCTTTTCGTTCATAATATTGCTACGGCTGTACTTTTAAATCTTACCTTACAATATGTATATATATATATATACGATATGTCCGAGATTGAATATATATTTCAATGTCCGTCACCCGAAATGTGCGATGTTCCTGAATGTTTCATAACAGAGGCATTAAATAACACTCCTAATGTAACCGTGTATATGACGTGCGCTAATCCACCCCATATTACTAGTGCTGATTTAGCGATGGAGAACTGCTGCCATTCGTATAGCTTGGCTTGACGCCCTGCCCTCAAAATTGTCTACAATATAATTCAAATTTGATTGTACGCAGTTTTACAGTGGATTGTAAAAGTTAACTTATTATAACTGTTTTTTTTTAAATTTTACGTTAGTTAACGTTTCATTTGAAGCAAGAAATTCCTGTCGCGTTTGAGCTCTGATCCGCCGACAGAATGTTGGATGGGAGATTGATATTCGCAACTCCAGCAAAACGGACGGCACCTAGCGAGAAAACACTGAACTGGACAAAACAGGTCCTTTCGCAATTTTTGCTCGTCTCTCGTGACTTCCGTGATTAAATGTAGTCAGCTATTGGCGCGACGAGAACATTGAACATAGAACATTGCTTTATTTGAAGAAAATACATTTCTGAATGTACAATAGCGAGCCAGTTGTTTCGGTGACTCTGTGGTTACTGCATATCAGCGTGTCGCCCAGGTCGCCATGAACGCAACCAACGCAACCGCGTGACCCAGACATCATGCGTTTAACAACGTTCATAAGCACCATAGAAGTACAATAGGCAGTCCTTCTATCACTCCCCCGAGGAAGAACAAGCCTCTGGAAGTGCGCTTACGCCAACACGTCACCGCAGGTTTGAAACGTAGTGATTAAAAATCGGGGTAAACTATATTGAGTTGAGTGCTTTGCCTGCTGAAACCCGAGTGTTGTGCGTTCAGCTGCACATGGTACAGTACGACCTGTTTTACACCGCCACATTCGCCCGATTTTGGCCACCCCTATAGGTCGCTAGAGTCGCGAATACCCGGGGCTAATCTTTGGTGGCACTTTAGAAGTGAAGAGTGGGCTTGCACAGCTGTCATCCGCGCTGAAGGTGTCCGAGAGCACGGGCATTCACAGCTTCGGTTTCATTTCCACATAAAGTTGACCCTCCCAAGTATAGAAGCAAGAACGGATGTTTCTTCTACTCCTTTTAAGGCGCTGAAGGAGTTTTATGAAATCCTGTGATTTAATGCCTTTGCATGTCAAAGACAAAAATGTAGAACGCGATTTTTTAGGAAAATTATATTTTTTTACGATGTAGCTTTACTGATACGTAGATGCCGTATTTATTGTGTGTTTCATAAAACCAAAAGCGGACACTGATGACAGGACTACCGTCACAATCAGTGAGCTGAGTAACTAAAATTTGATAAATGACTTCTTAATTAATATATTGATGTGCCAGATTGCAATTGCACTAATTACGGCAATTACAATTCGAGGCTAAAGCAATTTTTGAAGAATATTGCGAAAACGCAATGTGTTTTTTTATGTAGTACATGATCACTTTCGCGTTCTTTGCTGCAAAAAGAGCACCACGAGCACTGTCGGCTTTAGAGAAGTAACGTAGCCGATTCAATCTCGGCACTATCTCCGACGCGCATTCTTGGTAGATGCCCTGACTGCACACCGCCGAGATAGTCCCGACGTGATTGAAAGGACAGCGTCACACTTTTAAGCGTCATTGAGGGTAAGTCTGGCGCTCTTTGTGCTCTCAATCTTTCAATCGTGTGAAAAACCGCTGAAGGTGGGTCTATGAATATCTCAAAAACTGTACTTTTTGGCCATTCTTTCATTTGGCCTGGACTCAAAAGATATGTCTTACGACAAAAAACTCTGTTGTCTCTATTTGATCTGTATTGGTTTTGTCTACAGCTGCTTGCGCCCGGGGTTGATGCACGTTAGTTCTAATCGTCTTTTTGATTTACAATATGCATGTAAAACTCAATGTCTGAAATAAACTTCAGAAATATTTTAAACTGCATTTTTGGTCTTTGGTTTACAGTAAATTGGGCGTCTAAAAGGTTGAAGGGCTGAGGCTGTCTGAGAGGGCTGAAGGGGTATGAATGGCTGAAGGGGCTTGAAGGGCTGAGGGGTTTGATGGGCTGAAGGGGCTTGAAGGGCTAAGAGGGTCCCATTACACATCAGGGCTGAAATTTCATTTTCTCTAGGTGTGTGTGTGCGTGAATGTGTGTGTGTGTGTGTGTGTGTGTGTTAACACCCCTTTTTACCGAAGTGAAGTTTGTTATTGTTGCAATTCTTGTTTAAAGATAACAGGTTGCATGTATCAAATAAGGTTTAGCCATACGAGTATCGTTTTTTTTTAATAAGCCGGTCTCTAATACGAAATATATTATGAACATGTAGGCTTATTCTAGTTCAGAGGCCACCAAAGCAGCAAAAATGTCTTATGAACGATCACGGGACATCCCTGGAACACTAGAACATCCTGAGGACATTTACAGAACTAAGTGTGCTATTAAAGCAGTGAATTAATTAAAATCGCTTAGGCGGTGTTGAATTCAGCAGAGCTATATCAACACCTCCTAGATAAGAAAGCCTAAGTGCTGCATTTTCTCGGTTCACTAAAGATGGCCACTGTAGGCCAGAGGTTGGACACCACTCCGGAGTCAGCGTTCGGCTAGGAGTTATGTTCTCACTGATTGGACACAAGTTCCAGCTGAACGCTGACGCCATAGTCGTGTCCAATCTCTGGCCTATAGAGGCCTTCGTTGGTGACGCAGGAAACTTCATCACTTAGGTTGTTTTATCTAGGAGGCGTTGGTTATATTCAGCCAGCACCTTTAGGAGAGCAAGAAGGAGCGCTTGATTTTCTTGGTCACCCAACGCGGGCGAACGCGGCACACAGATTGTACAAGCGTGCTACGATAGCGTTCGGCCTGAGAACGAGGTCTCGCGTGTTGAGCACGATAAACACCAAACGCTAGCGCAGCCCTCGTTTCTAATCTGTTCCCCGCGCTGGCACGCGGTACGTAACAGTCAAATGCAGTGATGCGGCCGCTTTGCTATCAGGAGGTTTCTATTTAAGGCCTTGACACTGTTTTCATTTTCCCATAGATGCTTCGATTAGTTCAATCGCTATAAACTTGCCAAAACAATCACTCGAATACCAGTTTTTAAATGACTATGCACCGAGGAAATGAGGAAAAGGAGGAGACGAGAGCGTGCGGGATGTGGGAATGCCGAGGTCTGTGGAACGTTCAGTGGGTAGACTCAAATCTGGCTGCTTTTGTCTCCACTACACTCGTCGAACACTTTTGAATTCGAAAGCTAAAGGCCGCACACTGGGGTTCCTCGTTCTAATGCGTTCGACGAGTGCAGTGGAGACAAAGGTAGCTCGATTGAAGTCTACCCACATTCCAAGCAAAGCTCGGCGTTCTGACGTCCCAGCGCGCTTTCGTCTCCTCTTCCTAAGGTTCTCGTCGCAAAACTTTCTTCACAACTATTTTTTTGCAAAAGATAAACAAAATGAAACATTCGACGTGAAAGTAAATACAGGGTGTTCTTTGTTTTGTTTTTAGAGTGCCAAACTTTCACTCAAAAGAAGAAAATTCCTTAGAGCTGTTAGCCCTTTGCCTAAGTTGGAGGTCATGGGTACCACTAGAAAATATGCTAAATTGGTTAATTAACTTAGTTAACTTTAAAAAATTCACTCCTTTTTTTATTAACGTCTTGGAGGATAATGTTCAGCGTGTCTTTAAAAAAATGTACAGTCTCTTTTTCACCGCAAAAGTAAGCCACGCATCGCTAGTTCTCATACGAGGATTCCGCTTCTGATTCTCCGCCCAAATGTAGCGCCAGCGGTTCATACCAGATGCCAAAGTTGAAACACTGACCGTTACCTCGGTAAAAAAGTATAAGGTTATTCAAAAAGTATAAGCTGATTTCCTCAAAAATCTCAATAAAAAGGGGGCTATCATCGCTTGTTTTCGGTAAGCGGTCTCATTGAGCTCCTTGCAATCGAGAGCTCTGTCGCCGTCATTTTCCTAATGAAAATTTACCCAAAACACATAACTTTTAAATATAACGGTTGGTGCTGAAAATTTACCATCTGATTCGAACCGTTAGCGCTACATTTGAGAGGAAAAGAAGCGTTTGACCAGGAGTAATTTATTTATGCAGTGAGACGAAAAATATTTTTGTGTGTGTGTATGTGTGATTTTGAAATTGAAGAATTGACACTCAGCCCTCGTATAGTCTTGTTTTGTCATACAACTTTGTTAAAAACATTCAAAGTGGGCTTTATGGGGCGAGAAATGCCATCTTTGTACACTTCTTCAAACCGAAATGGACCCGCCGAAGCCCACCTGTGACGTCGATCCCTCCGTTTTGTGCTTGCGTCGCACTATTCACGTTACTTGCGACGAGGGCACGTTGATTACAGGGCAGGCGTCTTTCGCGAATTTGTTCCACTATGAAGCCGTGTACAAGAATAAAATGTCTAGTCTCCTAACGGCCTCAACCAATTATTTAATAAAACAACTTTACATTACGGTCTGGCTGTAATGAAGTCCAACGTCAATTCTTTATTAACTTTGGCTACCCAAAATTTAGAATTTAAGAAAATAGTCAACTCTTTTTGGTTAGTTAGCTGACAAATTAACCAATTTCTTTTTTTTTGTGTAGTAGCTTTCATGGCCGCAAACGTAGCCTTAAGGCTAAAAGCCCAGTGCGTAGGTTATTTTTTTATTATTATTATGCCTCTTAAAAGAGACCCTGCATAATTGTACGCCTAAATGAATAATTAAGTTTTTGACTAGATATCCAGTGATCCCTGTTTTTTTCTAAACAGTTAAAAAAACGGACCAACTCTCTGCCTTGTTGTAGAAAGACATAAAGGCCATTCCCTTTCTGGTTGAGGCTATTTTATGCCTACATTAAATGACAAATGGGTTGGGTTGCGTCTCCACCACCTCGGACTATGGCATATTTAAATAAATTCACTATGTATTTACGTTTCAGCGTTTTGTTCCCTGAGGCTCGTTTCACAATAAAATGCCTAAATGCTACCACTCTAGCTATCTTTTGTATGCTGTGATCCTGCATTAATGTGAGTTCCTTTGCATTTCCAGGTGCTTCACTTACGTCCTATTGGTGATACCCTTGCGTACCCACGCTGTGATTGATAATTTTGAAGGGAAGTGTGCACAACTATTTACACCATGGCTTGGGCCAAGATACGGTTGGTAATTTCTATGCTTGGGACATACTCGTTAGTCTGAGACATTTTTTAATTTTTTATGACAGTTTAAAGGTACCACAAAATATTTTCTTCGCTTTAGCTAGTTAATTTTTAAAACAAACACCTCACGGAAAAGAGGCATAAAGCAGAAATCAGTTTTTTGTTTATGTGAACGTGTTAGTCGGGCTTGCGAAAATCGGAAGTCAAAAAGCCGCCAACCTCAAGTCCTTTTAGTATGTGGCCTCTAATGTTCAAGTGCATATGAATTTGTCCCGCTCTGGGACTAAGGTCGCAGTCGCATCATTGCAGCGGTTTTGTGACAAATTTCCATGCAGTTTGAATCCGTCGTAGACTCGGTGACACCAGTGCGATACTTTCCTTGCCAATTAACATTTTAAGTCTCGCGGCGACGCGTCCGGGGAACGGAAGATACAGCGCGGAGGTCACTCTTAGTATAGTTATTTCATCCGCTCTAGTTAGGCATTAAACACATAAACTCGAGCACCCGGAACCAGTGGCGTCACGAGGGTCAGCGGCACCCGGGGCGGTAGTCCGCCGCGACACCCCCCCCCCCCCCCCCCGCTCTCGTGGCCCGCCGCGACACCCTCCTGAGCGCTGCACCCTAAACGGCCCGCCCCCCCTCCCCCCCCCCTCCTTGTGACGCCACTGCCCGGAACTATCAATCAAAAGCGCCGATAAAAACAAGGATAGAAAAGTGACACCACCTTGCGCTTGTTCTTTCTTTTTTCTTTGCATGTGTTTGTTTTATAGGTGCTTCTTATTTATATTCTATGCACCAAAAGCCCAACCATCAATTTTGTTTTACCCCAAACTGTCGTTTGAATGACTAAAATAGCACAATTATAAGACACAAATGTGATTTTAACTCGAACAATTTTATTTTAAAATATCCGCGAAAAAAAGTACATTAACTCGAACTGTTCAAGTCAGTTATACGGCCAGAGAGACATAACATTCTTCAGACGGAACAAACGGAAAGTATTTAGATGGTACACATGAAAATATCTTAGAATATTCTAGGTTGAATCACGGTGCGATAATTTAAATAACTAATATCAAGTTGCCCCCCACTCGTATCAATGTTCAGATTCTCTATATACGCGATGATTAATTTTAAAGGTACTCGACTAAATACAAGAATAAAATTGCTCTTCTCGGAATATTTTAGAGACAGCGTTATACACATAAAATGCAATTTTATGAGCTGGGTTTTTTTGTTTTTCTTTTGTGTTGTTTTTTGTCGTGGAGACGAATATTCCTTATAAAGAATTATATATATTTGTAAAACTTGCGGAAGATTATGGGTGGCACGTATTCATAAATATACTCGAATAAACAAAGTTGCACTTTATAAAGTCAGTATTTAAGCGCTGGAAAAAAAGAAATTTTGTAGCCTGTTGCATAAAGCTCCTTTGTAATAACGCACAATGGTGTCGTCGTTTTGGAGCATCTTTTCGAGAGACGTTTACGAGACAACACAAAAATAACTAAACAAAAGTAGGTCATGCAAGTGTTATTTTTTTTTGCTCTCGAAAGTATAATTTATGTAGGCATAAGGAATTTAGCTATCTGGCATTGAAATGGTTTATCTTCAAAATAGTGCAGGAGAAAATATATGTCAAATATATTACAAATAGGTAATTTTTACACTCGTTAGGTAGTTGCAGAATAGCCTTACCATAGATAAAATGACAATGTATTATCGGAACATAATCTGTGTGTCCGTTTTTTAGCTCTTGCTTCTGACAAAGTTCAATGTGAAAAAATGAAAATCAGCGCTGCTTTTAGCATTGTAACACTGAAGCTCAGGGACGTCATGAAATCTAAGTCCCCATTTGATTTATATCCTCTAGAATAAGTTTGCTTACCGTCAAATTGTGCTTGAAGGATCCTATGCAAATAAAACAAAATTTACATTGTATTACGACGGCTTAACTTGTATCCAGCTTCGTGACAAATTCCCGCTGCTGCGAGGCTCGTTTTTATCAAAACCTGCAGAAGTGAGGTTTGAATTCTAGGCAACCCTCCGTGCAACGGAAACTCGGGTTCAAAGAGGTACAAAGCCGTGGTCGGCTCCCATTTTTCTAGCAACTCTCTCAAAAATATTATTTGGTATACACAGTGAAAAGTGGTAGCCGCTGACACATTCCACATTACTAAAATATTTGCCGAATTTCTTCACTGTAATTTGACGATGTCCTCCTTCAGAAGACACACTTTTATGACAGATTGGTGGGGGCTCTTCTTTCCCACATCTGGACCGTCCGTTGGGGAGAGCTACATTCTCGAATACGAGTACCAAGAATTCTTCGCAAGTCAGCCAGCCTGGTTGGAAGAATATTTTGATTACAAAAACAAGAGAGCAAAAATTAAGGCTGTGTCACTTGGCGTTGAGTTCGTCGACATCTATGATTTCTCCGCACAGAGAGTTACATCATACAAAGCAAGAAAACCCTGTAAGTACGAAGTTTCCTCGGCTTGTAGAGGTATACTTCAAAAACTCTGTGGTTCATTTTTGAGCCCAAAACTCGCGTACGTTTGGAGGTATTTAATAGGTTTGAGTGTTTTATTCACGCATTTGTTGGGTGAGGCGCCTCGAGTCAGAGTGAACTAGCAGTACACGCGAAACCGGCTTGGTCGTTATTTCTTCCGCGCTTTGACAATAATAATACTAATGATATCGCATACACAATGATGGGATTAATACGCATGCGCCATTTCATTGTTGGAACTCATGAACCGGGAAATTAAGATATCGGACAGCTCTGGAGACAACTCTTATCCCTAACATTCTGAACGTTCGCACCTTGCGCTCTCACTCTCGGCCATTACCAGCAAAGTGATGTAAATATTGATGTCAGTCGAATAAGTTCTGAGGTTGTTATATTATCCGCAAGATTTATAAAATGAAAAAATATAATATGGATCAATACCGATTTAAACCTCACGAACCTATGCGTTTTATTCCTAAAAGAAACATATTTTTAAGCATTAGGTCCTGGACTCCCATTGCAAACTCTTAAACTTCTGCTTACAATATAAAACAGAAGTCCCAATATTTCGAAGTGTAGTAATAATATCTGACTTAAGCCCGTTATAAAATTAAGATTTTTGCATTTTTTATAAATCGCTTTTGCTGCGTTTGGCGAACTTGTTGGAATAATACTCAATACCAAGCAAGCAAAGCACAAACAAGGGACAGAGACAGACATGTACAAGCTTTCAGTTCACAACATACTTTATTCGAAGCCAGCAGGACTTCTGTTCCTCTGAGGCTTTTCCTATACGAAGGTGTTAGCCCATGTGAAGGAAGCATTTCCGGTTATACTTACGCCGAGTGGCCAAATAACAATTACAAACGCTTTTAGTCATAACATCAATATAATGATGCGTTTAAGACATACCTTTTTTATAGAAATCTGGGCATAACCAGGTGTATTTTGTGATATGAATATATCAGGGATCCTAAAATTTACTGTCGCAACCGTATAGTAAAAATATAAACATTTGCTCTTTAGAAAAATGCTTTAGTGGTAGAAGTCCCGGCACTATAGGTTATGTAATCAGAGCAGCAAGTTAAGAAAATCCAGCTATCGCCTCGTTTCTATCTATTTAGATTTATTGCTTTTAGTAAATCTAAACTGTCAGCTTGCTATAGGTCCTGTGCATACATGAAAATTCAAAACGCGAAACCAAATCATTATTAACCACGTATGTACGGTTCACACAACAACAACTTTCAGAACAAAATAAAATCGTCTGTGTAACTTCAATAAGAAAACAAAAAGCAAATATCATTCGTCAGTTTAGTTCTTTACCAAAAAGAAATAGGAAGAACTCAGAAAGGGTAAATATAGCACTGACGTGAAAATTGTAAGAGGCGAACACACAAAAAACACCCGGTCACACACAGGAGGTTCAGGTGTCCGATTCACACTTTTCTACAAAGCGATTAGTGTACGATATTTGTAAATAAATTGAGCTATCGGCGTCGCTTTGACGACACTTTCTATAGCTAGTGTATTATCGGGCGCTGGTTGTTCTGCCAGATATAGGCTCGTGAGAGAGTGAATATTTCGTAATAATAGTTTCTGTCATTATCCAGATTCATGTCTGACTATTCAGCAATTCCTTATAATTTGTTTTAAACAATGGGTTTTGTAAGTCGTCAGGCCGATTTGAATTTGTAGACATTCTCAAAGAGACTATACCTGGTCTTTCACTAACGCCTG
>JAZHYW010004196.1:0-34346 GCA_037355805.1 Ixodes ricinus
CGTTCGGCGTGAACTAGGACCCAATCATGTGCTTCGTGAGCAAGCAATGGGAACCGCCGATGTTGCTCCCGGACTTTTGAAAATGGTATAATATAATGTAGTGTGTAAATGCGTTAAACTAGCTTTTTATTCGCTCGTTTAATATAAAGATATGTTTTTGAAGAGTCATTTTTGAGAACATGGCAGTTAAATGAAACGCGGTAAAGATACTGGGATTCAATATGTATTGATAATATGAAAAATATTTCTCTCTTTTGTACTTTAAATATATAAGGTCAGCAACTAGCCTAAGTTTGATGCATTCCTGCGGCATCAACGATTGATTACCTCGGAACTATCGCAAACACCAGAATGAGCCGTCGGACGATGAAGGACAGAGCGCTATCCTTCATGATCCGACGGCTCTCTCTGGTGTTTGCGACAGCCCCGAGGTAATCGATCGTTGATACCGCAGGAATCCATCAAACTTATGTTAGTTGCTGACCTTATATATTTAAAGTACAAAAAGAGAGAAATAACTTTATATTATAAATACATATAAATTCACACATAATACATACGATGAAGGACAGAGCCCAATCCTTCATCGCGCGACGGCGTCTTCTGTTACCTACAATAGTTCCAAGGTAATGGATATTTGACACTGATTTTTATTAATAAATATAACAAATATAAATAAAACGTTTAAATTTTCAGGATGCTTAGAGTAAATTTATTTATAATACGGTGTGTTTCACGAAAGGTCGACAAATTCGATATTGTGGAAACTACGCATCGCACCAAAAAGAGTCGTGTGTCGTTTTGTTCCTAGGACAGGAGCCTATTTCGGGAAAATGATTAAAGTTCGGGATATTTAAGTTGGTAATTATTTTAGCGTAATTAATATCTTAAATATTGAGGTTAAGGGCATGGTTTCAATTAGAATCTTCCTGAGCGTCGTCAAAAAATTTTAAATCATCAAATTTCAGCACGATCGAATGCACGCGCGGTGTTTTACGGCTTTCTGAAGAACCGCACAATTTCAACGGGTTTTTAAGTTTCGTTTGCAATCGGAGCGGTTCTCGGCACCGACGGCACCGCTCCCCGTGGAGAATCAATGCAACCAACATCTGCTGCGCTGTCATCGCGCAATGCAGCAGAGGCATAGAGTAATATAGAAAACATAAAGAGAGGACGCAGAAGCCGATTCGCGGCCCAGATTGTGCGTTTAATGACCTCCGCTACGTGGTGCTTTTCTGTAATTTAGTTAAAATTAGTTAGAACTCCTTCTATAAGAAGTATTCATTTTTGAAATTGTTATGCTTCAGAATTATTTAAAGTACTTAAAACGACTAAATAGTTTTAATCTAATACGTCACAAAAACCACGTGAGGAATGGCTCCTGCCACGGGCTGCCGTGGGCCTGCTTGCCTGCACGCCGTCGCCTGAGCATCATTCTGCATGGCCTCTGTTCGTCCGTGCGTCATTCGTCCGTGCCATGCGTGCCGTCCTTTTGTGCTTTCTGCTGCAGCGTGTTCGGTCGGCTTTGCATCAAACAAGGTGACTCATGACTGCCCGCGTGCTCGCATGCTCGGCGTGAGTTTGTGGAGCCGAGCGGCTTGAGCTTCTCGCGTTGTTGTTTCCGTCGGGCTGCAATCGTGTGTGCACATTGATTTTCAATGGGATTTCTTCGAAAAAGGACTTGACTTACGACTCTGCGAACGACATTGTCCATGGATTTACAGATGATGGTGTTGAACGGTGTTTCAGATAGATCCTTGGTTGTTGTGCACTCTGGAATTTCCAAGAGGTGGGTTCAGCCACTTGCATACACTATTGGGCACACCTCAACACCATCTT
Organism: Ixodes ricinus; assembly: GCA_037355805.1. Taxonomy (NCBI): domain Eukaryota; kingdom Metazoa; phylum Arthropoda; class Arachnida; order Ixodida; family Ixodidae; genus Ixodes; species Ixodes ricinus. Next base: position 1,840 of record JAZHYW010004196.1, read on the forward strand.
CTGTTATCCGCAGTCTCCTCATTATTCTCATTGCAAGAGCTTAAGACTGTTGGCTTCACAGTAAAGGCTTTGGTCTGTGATCAGGGGGCTTCAAACGTAAGCTTGGTCAACCAACTTGGTGTGTGTGTGGGTAAGCCGTTTTTTGAAATTGATAACGAATATGCTTACTTTATCTTTGATATTCCGCACCTCATCAAAACAACCAGAAACAATCTCCAAGCACACACATTTTACATTGGAAGTGAGGTCATTGAGTGGTCCCCTATTGTTAAATTTAATCGTTCTACCCATGAGATCAGGTTGCGATGGTCTCCGAAACTTACTGAGAGACACATTTTTTTAAATCCTTTAAGTAACATGAAAGTAAAACGTGCCGCACAGGTAATGAGTGCATCAGTTTGTCTTGCAATCCTCTTCCTTGTTTATTCCAAGGAGCTTCCTGAGGCAGCTATGGCTACAGCCTATTTCTGCGATAGATGGTACAGCTTTCTAAATAGCTCACAATTCAAGAAGACGGGGCAGAAGTTGCGTCATGCCATTCTGAAAAGAGAATCTGAGGTACTCGATTTACTTCACCTGCAACTCGGATGAATTTCAGCATAGAAGTTCCAAATTAGGATGCAGCCACAATTCATCATAGGCTGGCAAGTTACCATAAAGGGTGTCCTCATTCTCTGGGAGGAGCTTTCAAACAGCCATGACTTCAAGTTCTTACTTACTCGACGCCTGCAGCAAGACCAACATGAGAACATTTTTGGAGCTATATGACAAATGTTGGGCTGCAATACAAACCCAAAAGTGTATCAGTTCACCTCAGGACTAAAACACATAGGGATAAAGAAACTGTCCAAACAGTCGAATAATGGAAACGTAGAGGATGACAAGGCTGATCTCCTCAAGGAGTTGCCAATATTTTTGCATTATGAAAGTTCAATTGCAGACAATGTGGAATGTCTTCGAATTGATAACTTCCCGCCACTACACGATATTTCTGAGCTTACATCAGACATCAGGTTTAACATATTTGATGACTCGTCCCCTTGCTACGTTGGGGGCTATTTGATCAAGCATTTCCTTGAACTGACAATCCACAGCTGTGGCTGTTCTAAGCTGGTGAGAGAAGAGTCTCACAACTTGACCAGGCCTCACCAATACTTCCTTGTGCTTAAAGCATATCCCGTGCCTGGAAAACTCCAAATTTTTGGTGAGTAATGAATTCTAAATCAGCTGATGCATTTAATCATTTTGATATACCAGGAAATTTACAATCTGACCTCAAAAGTGTCCGGGGATTGAATTCTGCTTTTTCTGCAGTATTTTCATGTGAGAATACGGCCCTGCCTATTTTGGATAAGTATTTTTTTACAGGATCAAATGGGAAGTATCGCGATTCATTCATCTGGTGTTATAAAACTAATTGGTAGTTTGAAGGTTTCCTGTTCGAGGGGTGAAGACGACAATATTTAGAAGGTTTTAATTAATACTAACACGATTTCGACTGTCATATTTACCGCAATTTTTACACAATCTTTGCTTTATCATTGTGCGCCTAGTGACCGGAAGGTCTGTAAAATTATCCCGTTATTTAAATCAGGTGAACGCAGCTCCCCCTTAAACTATCGGCCCATAGTCATTACAAGTATATCCTCAAAAATTTTGAAGACACATTACATTCGAACATCATTCGGTTTTTAGAAGATCATCAAATAATTTTAAATTACCAGTGTGGGATACGGAAGGGTCATTTCTGCGAGACTCAACTCGTAGGATTCATTCATGATATCCATATTTGATTGACTTTGGTTCCCAAATTGATGTGTTTTTTTTCTTGATTTCGCCAAAGCGTTCCACCGGGTCTCACATAAGAGTCTGTTGCAAAAACTTACCCATCTAAAATTAGATAGTAACATCAACCTGTTGATCAGGCTGGCTTTCTGATTGAAGTCAGTACACAGTCGTGAACTCTAATAATTCAAATTCTATTCCTGTGTCTTCGGGTGTACCTCAAGGCTCCGTCCTGGACCCTTGCTTATCTTAATTTATATTATTGAGTTACCTTCATATATTTCCTCCTGCATTCGTATTTTTGTAGACAACTGCGTTGTATACACACAGATTTCTAACAAAGAAGATAGCATCCAATTACAACATGACCTGACTAACCTATCATTTTGGTGTTCGACTTGGCTCATGAAACATAACCCTCTTAAATGCAAACTCCTCTTGTCTGTTAGAAAAGAAACCTTTTTTTATAACTACTTTTTTTAATTCCAATGTTGTCGAGTCTGTTTCCTCTTATAAACACTTAGTTATTCACGTCGAAAAACACAAAAAAGAAAAAACAATATCAGTTTGCATGGCAGAAAAGTGGTAACTTGTTCGCGCGAAAGACAGGTGACCATGTTATAAAGATCGAATGCGAGGCCGACCTTAATATTATTGTGTAAACAGCCCGTTGGCTGCAGAAGAAATTCGCTTTTTCTTTTCCTCTTTCTAATGGCGGACTATTATCACAATCCAGCATATTTTTCTCGTCTCGCTCGAAAATGTCCTGATTGTAACAAAAATGCTTTATCTCTTTTTAACTTAAGTGGTAGAAGTCTTGTTAATAAACACGATAACATTGATATGTTTTTGAACTCCTTAAATTTCACTTTTGATATCTTAGCATTCACCCAAACGTGGTTTACGAGCAGAGATGACGTTATCTGTTTCCCAGGCTATTATAGTGAGGGAGTATATCGAATTGATAAGAGGGGCGGGGTTCGCTATCTATTTCCTTGATAATCTCGATTGTGAAGTATTATCTGAACTGTCAAAAGTCAACGTTGGCTATAAAGCACTAGTGGCTAAATGTCGATCTTTGATAGTAGTTGCCGCTTACAGACCCCCTGTCGGGTCATTAACGAAGTTTTTTTAATTTGTTGAGGAAATTATGCAGTGTCCTACTTCATTTAACATCTCCTTAGTCTTTATAGGCGACTTCAATACCGACCTGACCTCACCTGTGAGTGATTCTATTGAATTACGTGATATTGGTCAGACATACGGATGTGATAATAAAATTATATTGCCAACTCGAATAACATCAGAAACAGAAACGCTAATTGATTTATGTATTACAAACTGCCATACGGAGGCTGCTGGTGTCTTATCTTGTAATCTAAGTGACCACTTATCAATATTTAACTTTATTGTCGGCCCACCAAATTTAAAGAGTAATTGTAATAATAACACTCCTGTGCTATATAGGAAAATCAATAATAGCTCGATTGGGCTCTTTTATTTTTGGTAGCAAATGTTAACTGGGAATTTGTTCTAGCTGAAACAGACTCCAATAAATCATATAAAGTATTTCAAGGCATTATACAGAGGAGTTATGAACAGGCCTTTCCGTGGCGAGAATATAAGAAGTATAAAAAATCAAGAAAACCTTGTATTCCATGTACGTTATACAAACGCATAAGGCAACGTAATAAATTGTACGAAAAGTTCATTACAACAACAAATACTGGTATAGAACAAGTTCAAGAAAATGATGGACAAACTCAACGCGGATATTAGAAAAGCGAAAGCTCACTTCGACAAAAATAAGTTTAGTCCGATAAATAATAATCCAAGGGAAGTCTTGCAGGCTGTATATGAACTTACCTCTAAACCCCATGCTCTTGCCCCAAAACAACTTACAATCGAGCAGGTGACCTACTCCGGCCAATCTCTTGCAAACAAATTTAACAAATACCCCGACGAAAGCGTCACAAGCTTCGTAGAAGATGTCCTCCGCCTGAGCGCCCGTGGCGACCCACGAGCCACAGACGACAAGAAGCTGCGGGTCCTCATGCGCGGGGTGAGAGACGACATCTTGGGAGGCGTCGTCCGCAACCCGCCAAACACCGTCGAAGCCTTCGTCACCGAGGCGACAAACATCGAGCGCGCCCTCAAAGCGCGCGCTTCTCACTACCAGCGACATCCAAGTGTCGCTGCAACCGCCTGCTTGGCGGCGAGAACGCTCCTGGTATGGACATCCGCGAAATTTTTAGTATCGAGCTCTTCAATGTTACCTACCACCAGTACGCCTCGGTGTGAATCCTATGTTACATTACCTTTGGATAACTCAATTTTCCTAGCATCCCTGTAGTGAAATAGAATTAAACGCGATTATTAAATCCTTAGGCAACAGTGCCGCCTGTGGTGAAGATGGGTTGTGTTCTAAGCCAATGAAATAAGTTTTCTCTTTAATCTGTTCAACCCTTGCCCACATTTGTAAGACTATTTTAAGCACTGGTACATTTCCAGAAAAATTGAAGATGGCCAAAGTATGTGTAATTCATAAAGGCGGTCCTAAGAATAACATGAGTAACTATAGACCAATCTCGGTACTTCCGGTTTTCTCAAAAATAGTTGAACGCTTTATTTACAAAAGTTGAGGTGAATTTTGCGCTAAACATAATATTATTACAAACAACCAGTATGAATTCCAGAAACGTAAACCAACGAAGATGGCATTGCAAAATATAAAAAATAAAATCTTAGACAACATCGAAAACCAATGTTATATACTAGGCGTTTTTATAGAGTTCAAAAAAGCATTTGACTCTGTAAAACGCGACATCCTACTCCGACAACTACCACTTTATGGAATAAGAGGTACTGCATTTAGCCTGATCAGCAGCTACTTAACATCTCGTCTTCAATATACGGTCCTCCATGATGCGCGCTCTTCTCTAGCAAACATTCAGTATCGAGTACCGCAGGGTTAAATTTTAGGGCCTCTACTTTTCCTTCTTTACGTAAACGACATATTAAACATACCAGAAACTCCTGACATAACTTTATACGCAGATGACACGACTGTATTTTTCACCGGTAATTGGTTATATACTTTGGAGACACATACAAACCCTTGGATGGACCAACTTCACTTGTGGTTGGTTGCAAATCAGTTATAACTAAATACGTCGAAAACTAAGTGTATCATTTTTAGAGCAACAAACAAACCCATTACTAACACAATTAATATATCCTTTAAAAACTCCATTATTGAGCGCGTAGGATCTTATAAATTTATTGGTGTTCGTTTCCACGAAAATTTGTATTGGACTGCCCAAGTTAACGATCTCCGAAAGGAGATTTCTAGATCTATTGGTTTATTTTTAGGCACAAACAACTTCTTCCAACCTGGTTAAAACGACAAATCTACACATGTATGACTCACTCGAGGCTTTATTACTGTTTATTGGTGTGGGGGACAACCACAGGAAATAATATTGCCGCGAGCGCAGCTGACTAACTAGGCAGCGCGCTCGTGGCCTTAACAGTTATCGCGCGTGCCTTCCACGCAGAAAGCTCAGGGTTCGATCCCTGGGAGCGCCGCGTCTTTTATTTGCTCTTCCGATTTAGATTTCTGGTAATTTCGAGAACCGTGTTGCTCATTCTAGGTTTGAATGTTCTGCACGCCGAATGTTCCAGGCCGAATGTTCCAGAAGCCCACGCGTGCACAAAGGGGCTCCGCGCAACCATCCGGACTCAGTTTCGCCCCAGCGTTCGATTCTGCTCTTTCGCCGATTTCGACGCCCGCGACGCTCTGCTGTTATCTACTGTTTTCTTTTTATTTTTTGGCACAAGTTCGCCCCCATTAAACGTTTCAGTTTTCCAGTTCTTCTTTTGTTTCCTCGCCTGTCCATTCGTGACAATATTAAGCAATCACTTACATTACAAAACTCGCTGTTCGGCTAATTGATAATTTGCACCGTTTTCAATCAAATTCTTTTAGTTTCAATAAACATAAAATAATAACGGTAGTAACCTTTTTCGTCTAAAGGTGGCGATTTCAATTCATGCACAAATTAACATTGATCCTGACATCTTTCACGAGATGTACCTACCCAAGCAAACAAATTACAACCTGAGGCACCAGCAGTGTCCAAAACCAAAAATTAAAAATTATTATGGTACTCAAAATTATCCTACAAGATTACTTATATCTTAAACAAACATTATTGCGCGTATGAGATTGCCCAAGTAATCACTTCTATTTTCTTTTCAAAAAATACCACAGGGAATATTTTAATGTTGCTTGTGTACATACCTAGTGAGTTGTGTTATTAATATTTTTTTTTCTTAAGCTGAAGAGTTTTTAGTTGGATAAAATAATTTCTTTCTTCACTTGTGCTGCGAGCTGGCTTTTCATTTTATTTCTCTATCTCGACTTGTGCCCTGCTCTTAAGTGCTGTTACAGGGGTTGGGACTCAGTCAGGTGATTGTATTCGCCTTTTGTCCCAAGCCCCTTGACAATTGTGTCAAAAATAAAATAAATAAACAAACAAACAAACAAACAAAAACTCGCATCTCTACTGGAAGTTACAGGTCCCCTCAAAGTAAAACGGAGCGCCGGAGCGGCGACCGAACTGCATCGCCGCGCTATCTAGCAGCGCCAGCTGCAACTGATAGGTGCCGTCTGCGCGTGCGCGCGTGCAGTTCGCGGTGTCCTCCGTCTTTCTTGTTTGATCCTCGCATTATTGGCGTCTCGAGCTGCCAAACGCTGTTCCTATAAACACCGCTATGTGTTCGGCTCACACGCGGAGATAACGCTGAGGGCAAGCGGGAAAGGGCCAGTGTTGTCGATGAGCACCACCCCTTGTGCTATCAGGTGCTGATTTTAGGAAGATCGTTGCGTCATTCGAACCACCGATAATGTGTGGGTTGGAAGAAGAATACAGAAGCCCCAGCGGAAGGCACGTACGCATGCGCACATGTAGCCTATCAGTACCAGCCGGCGCTGCTAGATAGCGCGGCGATGCAGTTCGGTCGCCGCTCCGGCGCTCCGTTTTACTTTGAAGATACCTGTGCATATTCGGTCACTGTTATCACCGTGCAATCGTTATTTGGGCTACATAAGAAACATACACTTCGTTGCGTTCCAACGAGGTAGAGGGGCTTAGAGCGATAAACCGGGGTTCCGGTCTGCACTCGAAAGTGACCCCCATAAGGGCGCTGCCATTGTACGCAAATTTGACCCCTCGTCACGTCACCAAACCAAATACGTGACGTCACAGGCAAGATGGCAGCGCCCATGCAGCGGCTGGCCCCAGCTGGGCCGGAGCATTGGCCGGAGCTTGTTGGATGCTTTGTTCGTTGTCGTTCGTCTCGGCGAGTTGATTTCAGACGCGGGAGCCGTCATATGAGGTCGGTCGAAAACGACTTCAGAGATCAGCGTGGCGTCTGACGTAGGTATAACGTGAAAATATGGAGGAACGGTGTGCATTTCGCTGGTGACCGACGGGGATATTGCCACGAAAGAGACAATCGCCCTACGTTGCTCGGACCTGGGATTGATTCGGATACCGCTAGGATAAATTTTAAGACGACGTTTCTGTGCTCTCGTTGACCATCGGAATCTTCGAGGTCTGCAGTGAAGCGTGTGCAATATATTTGGATACACAGTTTAGTGACGGAAATTGCGTGAATCGTGCTTGGCAGTGTGCAATCGTGGTCCCGCTTCGTTCAAATGACTGAAGGCTCACTTTGGTTGTGCGGTGCACCGGAGAGCTGCCTTGAAGCTTGTAGTTCCCGTGCCGTGCTAAATGATACTGTGCTGCTTCCCAAATTGTTCCGGCGTAGACGTGCACTTTCACAGAGCACAGGTGCGCGGCGCACCGAAGAGCTGACTTCAAGCTCGTAGTTCCTGTGCCGTGGTTTAGGTGGTGCTGTGCTGCTTCCTAAATTGTTCTGGCGTAAACGTGCACTTTCACGGAGCACAGGTGTTGCAGTTGGTATTGATTCCGCTGGCCTGTCGCACATTTCGTCGATACAAAAGTTTTATCAACACTCGTTACGCGAATTGCAAGCTGTATGGACATTTCATCGCGCGTGTAACCTACCCAGTCCATCCGTTCACGCCGCTTTGCGACGACACTCTGCAGCGGCTCATTATCAGAAAAGTGGTCCCACATCCATTTCAGTTCAGCTCGTCCCCAGCATTCGCCAAACCCCGAAGGAGACGATTTATTCGGACAGAATGCCACTAAAGCAGTACGTGCAGTTTCTTTAGGGGTCAGGATAGACTATTTTCTGTCTGTTTTGTTATATTGTCACGGATGCTTGCTCCAGTCCTATTGTCTATCAATATTTACTATTCTGAAAAGTTCCAGGCCATGCTCAGCTTTCATCGTATGTTCTGGTGGAGGTGCTGCGCACTTTACCCACAGCCCTTCACTCTGTGTCGACACTGGCGGCTCCTCAGCCGAGTTGCCCGATAACAAGACACGGGTGGCGGATTATCCCGCGTCTTTAACCCCCGGAGAGCCGGGAACCAAGTCCTATCCCGAGCCCAACAGAAAACCCGCAAGACGAGCGAGTACCACAAGGACGAGCCTCGGAAATTCACCACGAAGAACCTGCAATCCGAGCCAGTCGCTGCTATACCAGCAAGAACCACCGGAATTCGGTCTTTTGCCAGGAAAACCGAAGCTGACTAAGCCAACAATGACAAACCTGTAGCAGCAATCCGCGTCCGCTCCCACCATCGTTTGCATGCCCGTCGCACCTCGCACTCTGATGCCCTTTCACGCAAGGTGTATGAAGACGTCGAGAACTGGATTGAAATTTATGACCGTGTCGCCCGCCACAGTGGGTAGACGGACAACCAGCTCGTGCAGAACCTATACTTCTCATGGAAGAAACTGCCAGGCACCGGTTTGAGAACCACAAATCCTCCTTAACGTCGTGAAAAGTTTGCAAGATCGAGCTGAAATGCACGTTCATCAGCCAACGTTGACGAGAGAGAGCTGATTCTGTCCAGGACACGGCCCCAACGAGAGCATCACCGCCTTTGTGGAGGATGTTCTGCGCCTGATCGAGCACCCACGCCAACCCTGATGCTGCAGAAGACAAGAAGCTAAGAATCCCATGTCCCTCATGTGAGGGACAACACCTTCGGCAGCCTTGTCCGCAACTCCATGACAACAGTCGAAGGGTTCATATCACCGAGGCTTCCAACATTGAATGTACACTGCAGGCCTTAGCCTGTCAATATCAACAACTCCCCAGCGTCTCGATACTCGAGTCGTCCAGCTGCAACTTCGACGCCAGCCTCCCAGGCATCCGCGACATCATCCACAACGTTTTCCGGGAGGAGATGAGGAAGCTACTTCCTGCCATCAGTTGCCCGGCTTTTATTTTGATTGCCGAGATGGTTTCGGAACAAGTTGGACAGGCAATTCAACTGGAGACTTCGCGGCATCTGACGAACCGAGGGCGACTTATGGCACAAACTCACGACGACCGCCACCGGCTGCCCGTTACTATTCGATGCCAATTCAACGATACACCCCAACGCCGAAGCATTCATATATGCCCGAGCTTGCTGCATTGATGCAGAAAACTACCAGGAAAATTTGCGGATTAGAAGCCAGCCCTGCAGCTTCAGTGCATCAGATGCCAGTGGCCGCACATGACGTATAATTACAAGACGCATCAATCGGCCAAAGTTACGACTTGACCAAACTGAACACCAACGTGCCAGGGGCGTCATCCGAGAACAAAGACCACAGGTATTACGACTGAACACCTGACACAAGACTTTTGCAAAAAGAACTCGTTATGAAATCATTTGCAAAGAGCCAATAATTATGTAATCAAGTGGAAATAAACATAATTGATACACTAACTAAACAAACATATTTTCGCTCGCCTTTACGCCTTCACAGTCTATACATAAAGAATTGTGTTTACCGTGCGTGCTGGACCTTTTGAGGACACTCGCATCTCTGACCCCTCAATATTAATTAATGGGACATACCAGACTGGCAGACTGGTTGCATTGGGCTGCACTCGTTCCACGTCTCCTGAACATGTGGCACATCCGAAAACCAACTCCAGTGATGTGAAAATGTTATTTATTAATTTATTCCCTCCAGAGGCCTTTGTCGGCATTCCAGAGAGGATACTTAAAGCTACACACATGATAACAATAAAGCACACTGATGTAACTTGTTAATTGCAAAAACAAACACACCTCTGAGCATCCAGTTTAATAGTATGTGTTGATGCATTGCTTTATAGCAGGACACTTGCTATACGTATGACAAAATAGACCCTTTGCAAAACCCCATCAAGCAACACGACTGTCGCCTTTTTGTTTCGGCGTAAAGCACACGAATGGGACCCAGTTCACGTCGAACGGTAATGCAGCATGCGAGTCCAATAGGCGCTCAGCCGACTTCACAGTGATGGCGGACATAACACTCTCGTTGAACAAATGCCCAAAGTATGAAGGCCTTGGGCAATTAGAGTAGTCGCTACTGTAATTCGTTCCATCACAATTCGGGAAACGGCAAAGGCTACAGTCTCGGTGAGTCAATATGCACGTTGGAGTGAGGCACATCACAACATATCATTAGAGTGCTCGTCTGCACAGATTTGTCACACACCATCACTCCGTATCTGATTGGCTCGAGGGGGCTGTAACGGTCGCCCTTGTCCAAGTTACGGTGACACGAAGTGTAGGCAGCCCACACTTTCGAAAAAAGTCTATTGAAGAGACCGAACGGAATGGTAGTCAACATTTTTCAACAAGACTGCTCTTCGGTCAAGGGATGAACACAAATATGAATAATCTTGTCCAGGTAATTAGAACAAGTAAATAATTGACCAACTAATACAATGCATTCTTGATGAAAAAAAGTATTTCTGCAATACATCCTACGAAAGAAAAAAATGTGCAGTTAATCTATGCGTACACCAAAACGGTTGTTCTTGTAGCAAGTCAAATAGCTTTGAAGCAGGTGCCTGCAACGATTTATTCATCCCCACACTCAATAAAACGTCATCCTCGCAGCTGAAAATAAGTGTGCACTTCGCACTCACAAAAAAAGGAAGAAAAGCGATTGAATGTAGAGTCGTCGATTAGCACAAAAGGTTTGAGATCGCAGGAGCTTCCACGCCAAAATTTTCTATGGTTATTCTGTGGCGCAGGGCTGAAACAACTTCCCCTAGGCCCTAACGCGACGTATACCTTTCGCTTCGATTCTCAGACGTTTAAACGAAGCTAGAAAAATGTGAATATTTTGTTGATAAGTATACAAAACGTAGAGATCGCAGGAGCTTCCTCGGTATAAGTTGGCTGCGATTATGCAATTACCTAGGGCTGAAACGAATTCCCCTAAGCCCTACGTCCGACGCATACATTTCGCGTCGATTCTCAGACATTCCAACGTTCAAACAAAGCTAAGAGAATGCAAAAATTTCATGCTGAAAGCACTTGAAGTTCTATCGATCCTCGAACACATCCGGGAATCCGAGCACCGGTACGGCGATACGGCTGATGCTGTCTCACAGGCGTTAATATCCAGATGATCAAGAGCGATCTTGCGCAAAAAGGGTATAAAGCCTCATTTCTTCATGTTTTCACATTATACCTGCGTCAGCGAGCACGAAAAAGCCCGAAGTCGTCGGAAAGCAGCTGCACATCACGGCTACCGCGCACCGAACAAACTCGCCTCCGCCAGCTCTGGGCGCTGCCATCTTACGAATGACGTCACTGCTCTTGTCAGGTGACGTGACGAGGGGTCACTTTTGCGTACAACATGGCGGCAACCGGGGGGTGCCACTTCCGAACTTCCGGTTTATCACTCTAAGCCCCTCTACCTCGTTGTTGCGTTCCTCCTCACTTTAATCACTTTAAGAAAACCGCATACCTTTCATTAATTCGGCCGACACTTGAGTACGCATCGCGCATCTGGGATCCTCAACAAGTATATTTGATCACTGAAATAGAAGCCTTTCAGAACCATATCGCGCGCTTTATTATTTCTGAGTACTCTCGACATTACAGCGTTACCTCATTAAAACAGAAAGCCGTCCTTCCAGAGCTGGCCTTAACGCGCGATCTTGCTTATGCCTTTTTCATCGCATTTACTATGCACCATCTCTCAGCCAAGGCACCTAACACAGTCACATTTGATTATACCTTGTCTTAATTACTCATGCAAAATTGACAGTTTCACCTGTCGCACATTTTTGTATTCCTTCTTCCCCAAAACAGCAGTGTGGTGGAACCATATAACAGAGCGCGTCGTCATTGACACCAACCCTGATAGTTTTCGTTCACTTTTCAGCAGCCATTTAGGTATTGTCTGACTTACGATTATTTGTATGTTTGCACTGCTGCACAAGATTTTTTTTGTTGCTTGATTTACTATTTTTTGTATGTTGGCACTGCTGCGCAAGTTTTTTTATTATGTTTTGTGTGTTTAATATGTAATGAACTTATACCCTCATTTTGTATTGTCCCTGCCAGAAGAACCGTTATGGTATTTCAATAAATAAATAAATATATATTTAGATTCGCGGGATAAAAACACTCTAGAAATCACTTTCAACTCGTTTGTTTTTAAAACCTCTTCGGCTTCCTTTTAAGCAGGATTCAAAGTAAAAGCAACTTATTTGGGTGGTGCTCTGGTGTTAACGATATTGTAGGTGACGTATTTCCTACTCTACTGTGCGAACTGTACCTGTCAAGACGTTTGCTTCAGGTGGCGCGGCCTTTTTGTGGTTGTGGCTCTAGAAGATCGTATTGTTTACATAATTTCAGCTATCGTGCTTCTCAGTGAGTAACTATCATTTCACACCGGTTTCCTATTTGCGTTCGTCATATATGTTTATTTTTAGAAATGTATTTATGCATTCTGCACCATGAGGGCTGTACAGTAACCTTCGAATAACTGATCCATTGAAGACAGCGAGTGGTCATTAAACAACACTGGAAAAGGCGTCCACTCGTCTCTAACGTGACACGTGTTTGGCTGGGTGTTGGGCATTTCATAAAACCTGGATAAAGGCGTAGCCTAGTAGAAGGGTAACTCTTCAAGGAACAGGGGCTGGGGGAAAGGCCCTAACAGTAAAAAGTGTTTGCGCCGGTAGGGAATCAAACCCAGAGTATGCGGAGCGCAAGTTCGCTTGATTCTTTCACAATGGCTGCCATGATGTCAAAACGCAGACCAATTATTTTTTGACTAAAGAAAATGGTGATCAGACCGCAAAGCATATAGCTTTGAGGTCCACCCGCTATCCTTTCAGTCACAGCCAATCGGAAGTCGGCGTCGTCGTTCTGACGTCCCCGCAACTCCTGCGCAAGAAGCAGACTACTTGCTGTCCGCATAAAGATTATTAAGCGAGCCTCGTTCCAGCATGTCACGACACACTGCCAGGAACTGAGGTGCCATTTGGCTGCAAAGCTTCGCGGGGCGTTCACTCTGCATCCGGGAGATAGCAACTTGACATCCTGTAACACGCTTTAACGTAAAACGTTTTTTGGCAAAGTGCTCGATAAAAGTGAATGCTGGAGAAAAGCTTCACCACGAGGTCCGACATTGATCATCATTGTTACCGGGTGGGCAGGAGGAGTGAAGTGCTCGACGCTGGTTGGCTGAAAAAGAGGTCATGTGATCAGAGGGGTTGTAGAGTTGTGAGGCAGGCGGGGATCACCAAGACCATCTGTGTGCACAGAGGGAGAGGAGCTCGGGAGTATGGAATGCTCTGGAAGATTTCCAGGTTTATGAGCCCGATTAGCGGTGGTCTCGCTTCATTCACTGAATGACTATGAAGCGTACACATTTTACGCGTTACATTATCCGATGAAGAGCGCTGTGAACGCAGGCGTCTTGTGTCTGGAAACTCAGAGTATCGCTAAGCGTTTGCCATGCAACACCGTTTCAGGTATCCAGAATAATTGCCAAGCAATTTGCCATATTTTGTTTTATAATAAGGTCGCGAGGCTCTTATAAATAACGACATCTTAGGTAACGCATGGCTCGGCTCGGTATACCCACGCTTTTCGCTTCGTGACATATTCTTTTATCACAAACTCGTTGGCTACGTAGCGGTAATAAAGACGCCAGCGAGTCCCTACGCCCCGTCATTTTTTTGTTGTTGTTTTGTTAAAATAAAAACTAAACTAAAGAACGAAAAATTATTTTGATAGTCCCGCCTAGAAGACGTTATTAAAGAAAACCAGATTTCCCCGAAAATCAAATAGAGCATATTCAATATTCGCATACTCAATATGTGATATTCAGCTGGCATCTGCAACCTCTTTCAAGTATCTCGGTGTTCACGTCACTTCTAACCTATCATGGAAAACTCATTCTGATCATATAATCGCTAACGCTAATTCAATGCTCGGATATTTAAAAGGAAACTTTTCCTTCACCCCTATGTCTTTAAAAGTTCTCTTGTATAAAACTTCAATACGCTAACGTTGGAATATGCCGCAGCTATCTGAGATCCAGGTCGCGCAACGCTTAAACAAGCATCGAAGCCTGGCAAAATCGCGCCGCACGATTCATAGTCTGCAACTATCATCGCACCGCAAGTGTCTCATCTATGCAAACCACCCTAGCCCTGCCTCTTCTTTCCTCACGTCGTAAAATTTGTCGTCTACGCCTCTTCCATCAAATCTAACATTCCAACGCTTCACTGAAAAACAGACTATTCATTAGCCCCTCCTTCATTTCTCCCTGCATTGATCACAGACTTATAGTTGGCATATCTCATTGCGAAACTTCAGCTTACGTCAATTGTTTCATCCCTAGAACGTCATCTGAATGGAACCACCTTCCCGCATTATTAGTAACTATTCCATCAATATATTTATTTAGAAAAGCTCTAACGACTCACTTTTGCATGGATTATGCCGAACTAACATTTATAATCAAGTTGCCTTTTTTTTAATTTTATGCAGAGCCAATATTTTATGTCCACCCCCTCTGCAATGCCCCTGGGCCCTGGGGGTATTGAAATAAATAAAGAAATAAATATTTTCACCACGAGACACACTTCAGTTAGGAAAAAGTGCCCAAAACGCGCTTCTCCAATACTCCGTATCACGTTCAATCCGATCACAGCTGACCTCCACGACCTGTCGAAGTGAATCATGCAGCAGAGGTCATGGCGCTCATATCACCTTTGTGCGTATGGCTATGAATGACTAAATCAATCAAGCATTGTGAACGCGCCGCACTCCTTTTTGTATTTTGTACTTTTTGCGTCATTGATTTTGCCGATGATAGAATACCCAGTGAGAGGACAAGCGCCATGACGATTTACTTTTGGCGCCGCTTTATTTTGCTTCAGACTGTAGTATCGGCTGCGGTCTGACAAACTGAAAAGGTGTACAACGTAAAGTAGTAATTCTCGCAACATACACATTGCGAAATTTTTTCACTTGGGTGGGGGAGTACATTGTTGTACCATGGTATGCTACTAGGGTAGTCAAGAATGTGTTCAGATGTCTTCAAAGTGTCGGTAACTGTTGTGAGTACTCCCAGAGGTTCCCGAGTGTTTAAGCTTCACATACGATACACATTCGGCATACCAATCATTGAGCGTCATCGATTTGGTTCATTGACGCACAAGATATTCGACAAATAGTACTTTAGAAAAGCTACTAAATACCCGCCTCATAAAGTGTTTTTACCACTACTCAAGATACTTTCCCCGCAAAATATCTCGTTTAGAGTATAAATATTTAGAAAAAATAATTAAACTACTTTCCAAGATACTTCCACTTGGCGTAATTTGCATCGACTGCTGTGACACTCAAATGCTTTATTCATGTGCAACAGAAGCAAACATGAAAATCGCACTGCTATTCCTCGCAGGCCAAGTACGAGAGCTTGCATCACTGGCGCATGTTACGAAATGGCGTTTTGAAGACAAATGAGCCTTGAAGAGGTCACCCAACCTATACTCACATCGATGTAAATGACATATGGTGGCTTTACAATGCTCACCTTGGGCGCACCGTTTTCTGAGCACCGTATTCATTATACACCGACTTCACGTTAAAGTTTATATACGCAAAAGAATGACTGAGGAACAAGTAGGGCTGACGTATATGGGCACTTGCCGTGCCTGCTTCAACCGGGGTACCCAAAACGCTGCATTTGATGACGACTAAACTTTAAAAAGTAAGGCACACGGGGACACAGACTGCACTGCGATCTTCCTCGCGGCTGTAATTTTTTGTTTGCTATACTAAGCTGGGAGCTTGTTGATAAACGAGTGCAACTTTGGGACAACGCTGTTTCATGTTGAGCACTTACCCTGCTTGTAGCTTGTTTCCTGCCTCATTGCTATCTGTCCTCATAAAAGGGTCGGGCCATCTCTGCTTTCACCCTAGCGGGATCAAACATAAATATGTATAGCAAGAAACATCGCATCCTTCTCTGGCGTCACATCTTTGTTTCCTTCTGTATGTTCTTTTGTTGTCATTTTGTGTCTGCAGCCTTGGTCCGGGCTTGTCTCCTCTTCAGTGCTCCCTCGCTTCCGCTACAATTTTGCACCCGGTTCCACATTGCGCTGGGGCACGCCGATTACTATTCCTGTAAAGTATTCGTGCCCCAAATTTTTTTTCGAATATTGAAAAGTTTAGTTGTGATAATGAGTACAGGATACTGAAAAACGTAATTAGGACGAAATAGAAAATGTTTTTGATCAAATGTATTTGCAAGAGACTAAATTACTACCAAAAGTCAATGAAATACAGTATGTTTACTAGAGTAGTTAAGATAGGCACAACTCTCATTCGGTCTGCCTCATAATAACCATCATTTTTAGCATACTTAACTGGTATTTTTTATTGCAAAGAAAATGTGGCACGCCTATTTGCCACCGATCCTACATGACAGATCGGGGACCGGTAACCACTCTCTTTCTTCCTGTTGGTGAACACAGAAATACCAATTGATTGGACTCTCGAACGCTTTACGAAACAGATTTATCATGCACATTTCTCAGAGATAACAATTTGTTGCAACATTTAAGTTTAGAAGAGGATTGACGTTGTTGGTTAATGATGGTGTCGAGGTGTTTGATAACGCCAAAGTTGAATGCTTGAACTAGTATTTTATAGTCAATCTTTTTGAAAGAATCTTCGCAGCCAGCAGCTCCAGTTGCTTAACTTGCTGGGAAGAACGTAATGCCCCAAAATATGATTCACATGAACGAAACTTTGAAGTTGCTCAAGACATAAACGGAATTCTGAAGTTGCTGAAGACATGAACGGAATTCTGAAGTTTATGCTACCAAGACCGTTGGACCGGATGGTGTTTCTCACGTTATCTTTCTAAAGTGTAGCGAATCTGTAACGCGGTATATTTTTGTTATATTCAGTGATTATGTGAAGACAGGGATGGGCACAATGAATTATAAGATAGCAAACCTCACACCTGTTTTTTAATCCGGATCTAAAGCCTATGCTGAAAATTATCGCCTTATTTTATTAATATCAAAATCGTCCAAACTGTTTAAACAGATTATTTATGGTAACCTTTACGCCTCCTTGGAATCGGGACATTCATTTTCTTCTTTCCGCACGGTTTTCGTAGCCGGTATCCTTGCAATACACAGTTCGTAGAATTATCTCATTAGATATTTATATCTTTACTTATAAAGAAAATATGTTTACTCTACGTTCTAAGATTTTCGCGAATCTTTTTGCATGGTTCCACATTAGCTAATATTGCACAAAATTGATATTCTAAAAATAAATTGCAACGTTCTGAACTGGATACGAAATTATTGAAATGGTCATGAAAAACTTGATGTTCTAGAGAGTAGTACACCGACACCAACTCTGGCAAATTCAGGAGTGCCACAAGGAAATGTCTTAGGACATTTATTTGTTTTTATATACATAAATATACACCAAAAATATAGCCTCATATTAAACTATTCGCCGTTGACTACGCATAACACAGAGAGATAAACTTGTGAAACGGTATTACCATATTGCAAACTGACATAAATGTGTTATCTACTTGGTGCGGGCAGGGCAAAATGAGCTTAAATCTAAATAAATGTAACCATATACGTTCCTTGTAAGGTCAGACACACGTCTTCCAAACCTATTTAATCAACGATACCCTCCTAAGTGCTCTATCTGAGGATGACTACTTAGAAGTGGTATTTACTGTTTAGACTCCCCCAAACAATACAGTCACAAAGAAAGAACAATCGGAAAAGCTATAAGCATGTTTTATTTCATCATTCGAAACTATAGCTCCGTGTCACGGAACGTTGAAGAAACTAGTTTTCTTCAGTAAGAACGATCCTAGATTACGAATGCGTTGTGTAAGATCCATATCCCGACCTTTTTACAAACAAGCTTAAAAAGATTAAAAATCAGGCAGCGCGCTTTGAAATCAACAATTGTGACCCTTATGCTAGTGCTACAAAAAAAATGTTGTGCTGGGATGGGAAAAGCTCGAATATAGTAGAGAAAAATAAGACTAAAATTCTTCCATTGTCTATTTCATAACGAATCGGGAATTGATAAATCCCACTACCTTTTGTTGTCATCCAACATCTCTTTACGTTGCGATTATTTTAAAAAGGGTACTGTACCCAGTTTTAGAACTGAGAGTTTTGCCAATTCATTCGTTGTTAAAACTGTGATTTAGCGGAACGCCCTTTTGCAAGAGATTGTGTCAATTCACAACGACCTATTTTTTCACTTATCATTGTGAATTAAAAAAGATATTACAATAACGCCCATAGGGCGATGAAGGTATTTTGTAAATAAATATAAAAAATAAATTAATAGGTAGAAAAAATATTTTGTTTGTTGTAAAAAAAAAAAGACTGCATTCCCGTGCTCAGGTTCCCACGTATGCGCACTTTTTACTCATACATTTACAGTACGTGAAATCCCCGGTTAATGTTTTGTGACATTGACCTGATGAAATACATGGTTGGCCAAAAGGTGTTTAACAGGCGGCCTTGCGATCGCAGGGCTGGTGTGCGAACATAATTTTATTAACAGGCATATTTTCAAAATAACGAATGAAACAAAATAGGTTGTAGACATTGGTAGTAAGATTGATGTTGATTTAAAGAATACCTGCTATTAATATGTAAATAAATAGACCGAATTCGCGTTAGTCTCCACGAATTACAGCGTGGCGGCAATTTTACCAGAATCAGCAAAAATAAAAAAAGAACGAGCACAGGACGATTCATGAAATAATTTAACATTCATCTCATTCGACTGGGTAGAAAGCAATATGTGAGCATCATTTGTAGATAAGTAAGGTTGATTACTTTTCGTGCTTTATTTAATGTTCTTCTGAGCTCCAAATAAATATTCCTACCAATATCGTAATAAATATCAAGGGAACCGCATGAGCAATGTGGAAACGATTACATGTACGTTCAAAATGGCTCTCCACGCAGTCTTTTGGCGTCTTTCCAAAGCATAATGCATACACCGTTTCCCCATACGATGAGCCACGTAGGACGCTGCGAACCACTAGGCCAATCCGATGCAGTGTGGTTGTCACGTGGCACTTGGGTGGGAAGCGCAGCTGCACACGGGGCACTCGGTCACGTGGTATGCTCTAAGCGCTCGATTGGCTGAGTCTATCGTAATCTGAAAGGTAGTATGATATCGATTGCGTTAACGACCCGAGTAAAAGCACATCTCGGCCTTCGACTTCCGGGAATTCCTCTACACCCCGCTTCAACATTGCTTGGCAATGAGCTGAAAAAATACGACTTCGGTGCGCCAATAAGAGAGTGGGGAGAAAAGCACGTGACACCACACCGACGCCGGTTGGTCCCCAGTTGTCGCTGTGACGTGCCTCACGCCGACGTTGTCATTGGCTCTCTCTGGGACCCTACCCTATTAAGACTTGCAAAGTTCTGCTACAACCCTGTAGAGTCAGCAGCGGGATTTTAAATGGGCTCGGGATGGGACTTCGCTTGGTTCACGTTGATTCGACTTGTCTTGGCTAACGGCCAGATCTTTGCTCGCCGACTAAGCAGCGTGTAGAGGCAACGAACGAGGGTTTCTTGACGCCTCCGGACAAAATACCCTGGAAAGATAGAACAGCAAATGCTTTTCAGAGAGCAGGGATACCCACCGCTCTGGCGGGAAGCCATATGGATCGTTAAACACTGCCCACGCTGGATGTCTTCTTTGATTATCGTAACATTGCGTCGACTAATAACACGAATTTAATGGAAACGACTTGGACCAACATTGAGAACGGCGTTTAGAACGTCGCCGCTATTAGTCTTATTTCTTTGCTGTTTTTTTTTTCTGGAAATAACACGGAAATCCTATGAGTTATCGAAAGTGGCAAGGTCAATGTCTTAAACGCGTTCTCCAGCTTTTCAGAGGCTCGACTTCCATCAAAGTTCTTAAAAAGTATCGTTGAGATAAAAAAAATATGTATATATATTTTTGTCAGAATTAAGTTTTGTCTTTGCCGAACGCTGAAATTTATGTTCGTGACAGGGATTGTAGCGGGTCATGTGTACTCTGAAATCAATCCCCAGAAAAGAAGCTACCATTACATTTAGGTTAAAACTGCAGACTATTGTGATTCTCGTTCGTACGTTGATATTAGAACGTTGTGACAGTACAATGAACATTTCATTACGTAATAATCGCCACCGTCACTATAGCGGCGTTGTATTGCTTATTTCATTCCTCTCCTTCGGTGCTTGGTGGAATAATTGTAGAGCATCTTCCTAAATGCTCCGAGACAACCGGACATATATTATTCATGTAAATAAACAAACACCAAATAGGATGATTTGGAGCTAATGTCACCTCATAGGGGTGCGTGGTCATTCAATTTCAGGTTAAAAGAGGTAGTGGCGAAATGGCGAAATAAAAGGATTTTGTTTTGACGTTGAATCATTATTTTTGCATAAAATTTCTGACAGGTGCTAACAACACCTTTCGATAATTTTATACTACACATATCAATGGGATGTGTTTATTTTGAATTCAAAGAGCCTTAGATAAAAATAATATCGCTTTTTGGAAATTTGCCGTTTGTGGCAATTCTTGTTAAATAATAATAATAATGCATTTTATTTCCATCAATGATACATCAATGGAGGAGACCATGGAAAAAAGCTGGGTCGAGACAGCTTGACGAGCCCATGGCCCCCTTATTGTCAATGAAATACAACTTGATGATGCAAAAAATGGTACAAGAGCAAACATTGAGAAATTATACAATCAAAATACAAGCACTGTCTGAAAGCACAAACAGTAAGACCATACTTTTATGGTTTCAAATCTAAAAACACACCGCGAAGTTCAGAAAAAGACATTTCTGCAATGTTAAAGTTTTTTCCCTCTAGCAAATTTAGTATTTTAGGGAGCGTATATTTTAACATTTGATACCCATAGTTATTATTACATTTAGATACTTTCCAGCATTCGACGTGTCGAGTAGTGTACGTAGGTATACGGCACTGTAGGGAGGCTAACTCAGAAAGAAGTTTGAGTGTCTTCTTTGTTCCAACTTAAAAGAGGAAGTGAGACCTATAATTATATAGTTGTTTTATATCAAGTACTTGGAAGTGTTCAAATAGTTGTTGAGTGTGAGAGTGGTAGGAAACATTTGAAATAATTCTCAACAATTTTTTCTGAGACAAATATAGTTTCTCTAGGTTTGTAAACGTGGTAGTACCTCAAACAAGGTGGCAATAACTTAGACTGGAATAAAACAATGAGTTGTAAATTAATAATTTAACGCTTGTTGGGAGTACAAACTGATGACGATGTGTTAGTCCAATAACACGTGAAAATCTTGAAATAACACTATGCACGTGTGTGTCCCATAACATATTTTCTGAAAAGAGAACTCCTAAAGTCTTAAAAGAACTAAACATTTCTATTGGGCATGAATTCAAAAAAATGTGTTTGTTTAATTATATTATTTTATTCTTTGGCCGAAAAAGTACTGCTTTTGTTTTATTAGTATTGATCTTCAAGCAGTTACATTGTGCCCAAGCCTCAAGCTGAGTTAAAGCCATGTTAGCCCTATCTATCAATTAATTTCCGTTTGTACCTGAAAAAAGACACTAGCATCATCTGCATAGATGATGAATTTTGTCACGGAGTTGATATTGATAATGTCATTTATGTAAATGTTGAAAAGGAAAGGTCCAAGTATGCTGCCTTGTGGGACTCCGGCGGTAATATGTTTGATTTCAGAACTATAACCAGCTATATTTACATACTGTTTACGATGTTTCAAGTATGATTCTATTAGTTTTAAAGGAGTTCCTCGAATACCGTGGTATTCTAATTTTTTAAGAAGAATGTTGTGGTCTAAATAATCAAACGCCTTCGTAAAGTCTATAAATACACCTAGCATTAAGTGCCCCCTCTCAAACTCTCGCAAAATGCATTCTTTTTGTTCAAGTAGTGCTTTTTCGGTCGACTTATTTTTTCGGAATTCAAATTGAGAAGAACTCAATAAATCATATTTATCAGAAAAAACTTACTAGGCGATAATGCAATAATTTTTCGATGCATTTTGAAAATACCGGTAAAATTGAAATTGGTCGATGTCAATGTACTTACTTACCTTCAGTGTATTTGAAATGAATAAATAAATGCGACCGAATGTAGGAACAAAACAATAGAATAAAGCGTGAATGATGAGTTAACGGAGATGTATTGCTTTGTGTTAATGGCAGAGTGTGACAAGAAAGATCACAGAATAATAATGTAATTCCTCTAGAATAAAAGCTCCCATTATCCATCAAACAAAAGCATAGATAACCCTCATGTCATGGAAGATGTATGAAAAAAATGAGAAGGTTGATAAGTTGCAGGAATCGCTATGTTGAAGAGCCATCATTCTGCCGGAGTTTTCGAGGAGATCTAGTTGTATGCGGTTCACCGGGACCCGTGTGATCAGCAAACCGTCAAAATGACCGTAAAGAGTAACTCTTTGCACACGTTTCATTCATTTATATATGTATTATCACTTCGAACCCATGTGCGCTTTCAAGCTGGACTCAGCACTTCTCCGCGATACTTTATGCGGCTAGGCGTTACGTTCGACCTTTGACCCCTTTTCCTTGACCTCTGCCGTTTTCCACGATCTTTACTGGGTATTGTTCGAAGTTACTTGTTATTCTTCGGTGTGAGTGGCGAAACAACAGAAAAGCCAAAGCCGACACAGGCTTAGTGGATAGTGTTGAACGGGATGTCATCCTTATTAAAGAAAAATGAAAATAAAAAATAGAATATGTTGTGATTCACTTCTCGGTAGGGGTAATACACCAAACGCTATTTTCTTCCATTTATGAAATACATTCAAAAGTATAATCTAAGTATGCTTTTAGCAAAGCAGTAGTTTTTTAAACGAGCTTGTACTGTCCACACCTTTGGCGCAAGACAGGGTCGAGGTGGGGATGCACGCTTAAATACGAAGTACAATAAGAATATTCTACAAATATACTCTATGAAATAAAATATAAAACTATTTTTGTTATATTTTTTTATAAAAGTACAAATCTAGGGTACCTTTATAAAAGTACAAATTAGGTACCGTCTTTGCTTGCTAGGTGAGGAGGCATAGTTTGTTTTTAATAATTTCTCTCATCAGTCGACTTTCGAATGCCAGACCAAGAGCTAGTTTGAAGTAGACTTCTGTCGTTGACATACATACGATAAATTTTACCCGAAAATTTGACCGTTTCATTTCAATCTGACAAAAAGACAACTTTTTTTGACGGGCCTGACTGATGAAACAGGGCCTCGCAGATCCCTAGATAGCCTTCGTGGACCCAAAGGGTCCACGGACCCCATTTGAGAACCACTGCGTCAGAGAATTCTATTCATAAAGGTCGCTGCAAATTTTTCGCGACACTGCCGGGTAGAGTTTATGTTGCTTCAGCTAGTGATACGGCTCTCAACGCAAAGGCATAAGAGTAATATTAATATACAATATGATGTTTATCTTGTACGCTACATAAACCTACCACCGCTAGTTGAACGACTGCTGTAATATTGTTCACTTTATTTCTGTAAACCGCTACATAGTTTTCCATTGTTTTTTTCATGGCAGGCATTCCCAGGCTAAGTGATATTAAGGGACTGAGGATGAGAAAAGGCAGTATTGTTCAGCGGCATTTATAAATTAAAAGTATTTCGGGTAAAAAAACTATTCTTCGTTATATGAGCCGTTTTGATGAAAGACAGTCTAATCAGATGGTCATTACCTTCAGACGAACTTCTGCCAGAATTTACTAGGGTTCAAAGCTCCCACAAATATTTGGTTGGCGAGCACTCCCACTCTGTGTGCACCACCCATAAATAACATTTGCAGATCAGCTGGCTGAGACTACTCGAAGTTTCATATTTTGCCGAGAGGGAAGGAAATACCGGATTGGATTTTAAGAGTGGTTGAAGAATTTAGAGCACGTATTTCATTCCTGACCACTTTTACATACCTCGCGTGCATCATTCTTTTTTAGTTAATTTTGCTGCCAAATATTTTAAATACAAAACAAAATTCGAAATAGCGGATCTGCATCTCTACCCCACGTTCTAGAAACTGAGGTAAGCCGGTATACACCGGCGTTTTATGACCGCTTCAATAGTGCTTCGGTACACCCCGTTCGACAACACACAAAATTGTTATTTGTTCATAATGTGGATCTCATTTTTATTTCAAAAGTTTAAAAAGTCCGGCTCAAAATTACAAAACAATTGAGATATATATATATATATTTTTTTTGGTTAAAGTCTGCTTTGTTATAAAGTATGAAGAAGGAAAAATATAAAATTAACATGGTGCAATCGGCTCAATTAAACGTTAAATTTCAGACTTACCACAGCCTAAATCGACAGGTTCAGATTTTCTTTTTCCCCATTTCATCCCGTGAGCGAGGGCCAGTAATTGTTCATTTTGATTCCTAAGCAACAATTTCGCTTGTAGGGTGAACCAATAAAAGGTCTCGTCACTTACAGATAGATCATTGAATGTCGATGCGTGGGCCTTTAGGTATTCGAACAGAAGGTAATGGCGCAAGTCAGTTGTTTTAAACGTTGCAACTTCTGCCCTTACATCCTTTTATCTTCTCTTGTCATCTGTTCTCTTCGCTTTCTCTTATTTTCTCTTATTGAATTTTGTCCTTTTTTTTGTCAACTTGAGTATTTCTGAGTTTTGGGTTGCTTCACAATGTTCTTGAGGTATTCAATATTTTTAGTTTTATTTTATGTTTATTTTTTTTTGTGTTGATCGTTTTTAATTTGGGAACTCCGTACAGCGCCGGAGTTATGATGTTCCCATTACAAACTAGATATATAAAAAAATATATCACTCTTCCATGAGACGACATTGCTGAAAGGACGGAGCTTTCAGAAGAAAAAGAACACCGTCTTTTTTAAACTAACATATGAGTAATTATCAAAAAGTTCAAACACCGACCAAGACATTCTATAGGGACCCTACGTTTTGAGGCCAATTCGGCCTCTTCTTTAGGAGTGACTATGGCTATGACCTTTGAGGAGCAGTGTCCTTTTTTTTATTTCGGTGTGTAGTTAGTCTTTTCTTCTTCCACGGCTGTACCCTTTCAATAAAGTGACGAAGCCCGTTCACATATCCGGATGGCGATGCTCTAAGAGACCGATTGATATTCTGCAGCGTTCTTTGAATATGCCAGAATCCTCGATGTAAAAAAAAGAAAAGAAAATAAACATTTAGGGAATGCTGCCACGTTCCATTAGCATTGCTCACAATACGTATAGGAAGATGCTAATTGTAATCTCTCGACAAGGACTCAGGCAGCAAAGAATTCTCACGTTCTGCTGCTCACACGGGCATTTTTACCACTGAATCCAACTCACAATTTTAAAGGCTAGCAACAACGTGTCTTCTTAGCTTTTGAACATTCTGAGTCATGGCGTAAACAAAAATGCCCAATACATGCTATTACAGGCTTTAGTTGAGCTACCCTTTTGAAAAACTCGTTCCTATGAGAAATTTCCGTGTCCAATAATCACATATGAATCATACAAGGTATATAAGAACATATAAGAACCACATAACAACCATATAATAACTATACAAGATATAAAGAACATAAAATAAGTATATAAAACTGGTGAGAAGTTTCTTATGTTTCTTATACGGTTCTTATATGTTATTATACATATTATATAGTTCTCTAATAGTTCTCTGTATGGTTTTTATATATTCTTATATATCGTGTATTATTCATATGTGCTTATTGGACACAAGAAATTTGTCATACAAATGGCTTTTTCACTAGGATAGCTGCACATATTTGTGAAGAGTCAGCTTGGACATACCGACAAATACCAAACTAGGAACTCACGATAGTATTGTTTATTGACTTTCCTGTAACACCCTAGCAAAAGAAAACTTATATGTATAAGAAATTTCCTGGTCCAATAAGCACATCTGATGAAATACGGTCATATGAGATCATATCAGGTCCATACGAGAGTATATAATATGTTATAAGGAACGGATAACAAGTATCTTATAATTCCTATATATTCAAATATTGTTTTACGTGTTCTTATTGTGTTCTTCTATGCTCGTGTATGATATTAATTGATAACAGCGTTTATTAGACAAAACTTCTTATAATTGAAAACGAGCGTGTTGGTTAATGGATACAAACTTGAAAGTATAAAACAGCGAGGACGAGGACGGGAACAGGACATCTTTCATGAAAGATGTCCTGTTCCCATCCTCGTCCTCGCTGTTTTATACTTTCAAGTCTGTAACTTCTTATACATATAAGATTTCTCACCAGGGAAGTATGCCAATTTTACCCTTATTCTAAAAAAAAAGCATAGCTTGCAAATAAATATACTTCATGTAATAGAAGAAAACCACAAACGAAGGTATCGAAATGAGATACCAGATGCTTCTGACCAAACGAGAAACCCCTCCAAGTACGTACGTGCTATCCGCAGCACACGGAACTTTCTCTCTCTCTTTTTTTTTTCTGGGAGAAAGATATAAATATTTTGTTAAATCTAATTGTTAATTAAAAATGTAAAACAAGCTTTGTTTATAAGAAGACACCTTTAAACCGATTGAATTTTTTCCGAAGTACAATTAAGCTACAGTCCTTGACAAATAAATATTTGAAGGGCGTGACTAGTTCCAAGCTCGACTGATAACTAAATAGCGGCATCAGCCGATAAGAGCGCCAAAGAGAATCAACAATGCACACGACGCATGAGCTTGAATAGTTTAGCCGGTGCTAATTGGACGAAAATCGAAGTAGATGAAGGCCGTAACTTCACACTTTCGGTACGCGGTAAATTGGCCCCATCGAATTGTGGCGTCGCTTCCACTTAGCCGTATGGAGAAGCAAAATATATAATCCTCTGACACGTTAAACGTCTCGTCCACACCTTACACAATTTCTTCGAAACAAAACTTTATCACGCTTAATATAAAGGGCGATAAAAATATTACATTGATCTTCGCAATTCGACTCGAGCAATTCTAACCTCGCAATGACAGTACCAAAATATATGAGTTCAAAGTGTAGCAATCGTTATCAGGTAGTTTTAGTATATCTTTTTTACACATCCGATATGCGATGCATGCCCGAAGGCGGCGGCGGAGTATGCGTGTCGTTATCGGAGTCATCAAAACAATCTACTAAAAATATTTTTTTTGTAATTTGTAGAATTCGATAAAAGGACACTGAGTGAGCTTGCTTTAAAGGGACACTGACAGGGTGTTTATGCTCGCCGAGGTTTTTAGTTCTACATGACATATGAGAGCCCAACTACCCAGAACACAATTTGCGACTCGAAATTCGGTTTCTTTCCGCCCGAAAACCGCCGCTCAAGAACTGGCCAGTTCGAGTCTCGCTCACTCTCTTTTTGTGGTCACGGGCTGTTTTCTAAGGTTTGGAGACGACCACCAAATTTAATGAAAGTCCTTGGTCACTGAAGGCACACACTCAATATTAAAAATAGCAAAATATATGAAACCCATTTTTTGTGGCTTCTAAAAAGCTGCAAATACGTTGATTGAAAAAAAAATCCACAAAGAACCGGAAACATTTTGTGCGTGCGTCTTTTCGCGTAAAGTGGGACTCGCGGGGACGGCGATGGCAGCGGACGACGGGCGTTGGACCTCTACTTCAGAACTGTCGTTCGCCGTACCGGCTAATTCTGTCTGCCTTTAAAAGAGAAATTTGGGACTGATCAAAAGAATTGGTATTCATCCCGTACGACATGCCCGACCAGCAAGCCGATTTGCACGACGACGTCACCGAGCCGTCACTCCCTTCTCGTGGCTGAAGACATCGCTCGCGCAAACTTCAAGTACGACGTGTCTACTTCGAGTTGAATGTGCACGCGTACGATTTCTTTACTAGGTGCGAAAGTCGCCAATTCGTGGTGCTGTCCGACTTCGAGCCGGGAGTGCTTTTGCTGGAGGAAAATCGGCAGCAAACTTTCAAACCTAGAGTTTACCGGCTGAATTATTACCACGGAAAGAGATTCCCCAGTAACGATACCCAGTAGCTGAGTGGGAACGACGTCCGCTTCACACGCAGCAGGAGCGAATTCAATCCCCAGCAAAGGCGTTTCTTTTTTTAACGTTTTTCGATGTTTACATTTCTTTTTTACAATTATCACTGAAGAAACAAACAAAAAAATCACAAACAAATGTTTTGGACCAAACGTCGCTGAATTAAATGGGATGAGATTTCCTCTTTGACACCTGCGAACTCAATGTAATCACTTTCCACAAAATGCAAGGAGCATATAAATTAGGTAGCGTCCGCTTTCTGAGGTGCCCGTAAATGTTCTACAGGAATTGCAGCCAGCCATTGGTCCCGATCCCGTTGATCTTTCGGAAACTCTGTCGCACAACGCCAAATTTTTTCGGACGCAGGACATGTGAGCCAGCTCTTCACGCAACATCTTGGGTGTATTCTTTTCGGAGCCGATCATGGAAATTAACCACGGGCACTCACTACTCATCTCCAAATCCTCAATGTACAAAACAACTCATCTTGGAGTATAGAACAGCGAGCGGAACAAACATAACTGCAAAAGAATCGCACGGTCGTCTGCTACGCAGAGGGAAAAAAAAAAAAAAGCGCACGGTGGGGTGTAGTTACGTAACTTCCGCCCCTCTCTCCTCTCCACCACTCCGACCTTCGTGCGCGAGTTTCGGTTTCGGTTTCGAGCAGTTGCCTCTTTTGGCTTTATTAAAAAAATACGCTACTCTGTTGCAAAATATTATTTGGGTAGTCCTCCGACACCATAATGAAGCGCCTGGCAAAAAATTAAAAAAAATATCTTGGGGGTGTCAGTGTCCCTTTAAGGTTTGTGCAAACCGAAAAATCAGGTTTGGCAAAGTGAACATTTTACGCGTGAATATTTTCTTTCACTTTTTCTGGCTTTTGTAAAAGCTAGAAACGTAGTTGTTATATCTTTAATAAAAACTAATTTGTTTAATATTGCACGAGCCTCTTCACTTGAATGCATAACTTCATCAAAGACGTAATAGAGACAATTAAGATAGACGTAGAATAAACTAAACAATTGTGACATTTTTTCTTTTCCTAACATATTCCTTCGTATTAAGGGTGTGCGTACTGCTCCAAATGAAATAGTAGAGCATCAGATCCCAATCTTTGAACATTTTTTAAACAGACGGTGTGTTGAAGATTTTACTACCTCTATAAAGGCTATGAATGACATCGCATCATTCGATTCGAGCCGCCTTTCGGACACCTCTAAGGGTCAATATAATTCCGTGCGAAAAATAGCATATAAATGCTATAGCTTGATTGCCTAACGTGCGAAAAATAAGAATATACGCAAAATAGGGCCTTCCGTTGAGGCCACTGGGGCAGGCTAAGGAAAATCAGTTTGCCGAAAAGAGGCCAACGACTTCACGGTGTTGGAAGCGGTACTATCGCCCTTCCAAACGGTCGCTGAATCCCCCAACCTCATTCGTCTTCCCTGGAATCTTGGGATCCCCGGATTTGTTCGATCTGTTTCCGACGCTTGGCCTAGTTTCGACCCCCCCCCCTTCCCTTACTCTTCGTCGTGGGGCAACACTGAACCCCTGACTTTGGCAACCATCATACACAAAGGTTTTATTGTCTACTTTATTTTTCCATCTTATATCTCCAGGCGACTGACTTAAAGACAATTTCAAGGCACACGTCGGTGATCTGTGAACGATAGCCTCCGAAAAGTGATGCCACTGGGACTGGGAAAAATAAGCTCCGAAAATAGGGCTATGGTTCTTTTCTTTTTTCAAGACATGTAGCCTAACCGGGATATACGTGTTTTGTCTCCATTTGTTTTCTTAGGTCATGGTCGATGATGGAGAGTTGAAGTCAATGATTGATTCCCTATGCTTTCGAGAAGACGGACGACGAAACATGCTTCTTATTTATTTCATGAAGTTAGAAGGTTCTTTCTTTCTTAAGATCGAAGAAGGGTATGGAGCATGGGGGGGGGGGCATCTTTCTTTCGGCGGTTCATGCTCTAGTTTTTGCAACTTCAGGATTAACTTGTACAAGCACAGCAGATAAAGTGAGCTCAGCATCACGGAAGTAACATGTGTACGGGTCTATCAACTGATTTGATCCAAGAAATAAAAAAATCTGCTCAAGCTACTCGTGACAAAACAACCCAGTATTGATAACGGTCCTATTGAGCAAGTTAAGATATATTTTACGATGTTCTGAACTGTATAGTTGGCAGATATTATTTACTTATCTTTTAAATATTAAGTTGAGCGGATACTCACAGATGCAAAAGTTCTTGAGCGTGATGAGAAACATCCCGACGGATTGTTGTTGTTACGGTAGTCTTTGAGTGCCTGTTTTTGTACTTTTAGCTTTAAAGAAACAAGAGCTGTAGGTTATATGTCGAAACTTAGGTTCGGAAAAAGATTCGTCCACCACAAAACGGGGATATATGGCGTAGGTCTGTACCTAAAATGACACAAAGAAAGACTATTTTCTAGTTTAATTCAAGAGCACCAGATAGCGTCAACGAAATCTCCAGGAAATCGCGTTTCTCTGGACTTTCTCGACCCTTCTAATGTATACTGCGCTGTAAAGGTACACTTAACACATAATGACGTAAACTACGAGAGGATATGAAAGACAGTTAAGAACATGACGTACTCGTGAACGCGCAGGCTAACAACTGTTTATTTTTGGTTTCTTCTTCTTCCTTCTTTATACCTTTGTTTTGAAGGATGAAGATTGTCTGATAATTCACGGAATTGAAAATTGATGTCTTTGCGGTAAATTGTAGAGAAGGCGGTACTGAAGTTTAGATGACGCGTATGTACCTGAGAAATCGTTGAAAGGACTGGGACGATTGATGTCTTTTCTGTCATTTGTAGACAGATGATGTTGGTGGTGTTTGTGTTTATGCTTTTGCCACCCTGGAGCTGATGTTTGCCCTGTTATGCTGTGGGATCTTTTGAAGCAGTTCTATTTCTCTTTGTTTTAAGGCTATTGAGGGTTCACTTACGCACGTGCCATGCCTTGCGGAAGCCATGTGAAAGGCTTTCATAATTTCGCGCTTGGTCCTGTCTTGTGATCTTTCTAAGATGGTTGTTGTTCCAAGGAGAGCTTCGCAGCTGTATCTTGCACAGTGTGCTGCGAGGTTACCAGATGCCTGCAACTTCCCGCAAGCTTATTTGTGCTCCCTTAGTCTCTCATTTATACATCTTCCCGTTTGTCTTGTGTATGATTTTCCACGCGGTAGTGGTATCTTGTATACAACTCCTTCAGTGCAGTCAACGAACTTGTGTTTGTGTTTCACCTTACACGATGCTTGGCCTCGTGTTGCTTTCCGTGTTCGTTCACCTTCTTGCATAAGTTTTTTAGTTTAAAAGGGGCGGATAAAGCCACCCTTACTACATGTTTTTCTTCTACCTTTTCCATCCCATGGAAAAAGTTGTGGCTGTACGGCAGCACAACCACCGGCTTTTTGTCAGTAGTTTTCTCTTTGGTTTTACCTTTGTCTGTGAGTATGTTCATGCATTTTTCTGCTATTACCACCATTAGCGGTTCTGGATAACCACTTGCTTGTAGTCGTCTTATCTGTATTTGTAGGCCCTCCGACACACTGTGGAAACATGATTTTCTTATGGCTTGCCAGGCACATCCTGAGGCGACCCTCCTTTTCACTAACTTTGAGTGTACTGAGTTGTACGGCGTTATTCCCTTTCCCCTCACGTCTTATTCATCCAGCGCGTGTGTCTTTCTCCGAATGCCTTGTTGATATCTAGAAACTGTAGGTTGCCTCTATCTGGCAATTCGAATGTGAATTCCAGTCCTCTGTGCACTTCCTTGAACTTCTCCATGATCTTAGGCCCATATCCTTCGTCATTTTGTTCACCGGAAAGCATACCAAAAATCATCTACGTATCTGAAACACCTCACTACTCCAATCTCCTGGAAAAACTTATGCAATGTCCTATTGCCTCGTGTGAGGTATATAGTCGCATAATGATGGTGCTTTGCATGAACGTATGCATATGCCTTCCTTCTGTGAGTATACTTTACCTTCTAGCATGAGGCGTAGGGAGCATAAATAGGTTCGTATGAGACCTAGAAAATCCTTTGTGCTAATCCCACTCTGATTTTTAAATTTTACTCTACCGTGCAGATTTGTCGACCTCTTCTTTCTAGTTTAATAA
>JAZHYW010004198.1:0-94936 GCA_037355805.1 Ixodes ricinus
GGATGAATACGGCTGAGCCCTTTGGATAGGGCGGTAGCTTACGCCACCTAGCCAATTTGTCTTACCATTTAAGCTTAGAATATTTAAATGTGAAAACTATATACACTCCACACTGAACAGAAAGTGAGGCTATAAAACCCCCTTGCCATCAGTTAATAAGAAAATACCTAGTTTTCTCGTGCTTTCTGCCACCATTCACTTAATCTTTGCTTGGTAATCTCTACTGTCTTGTAATCCACTTTTCCTTCGCTGTCTCTAAAACCCAATGACTTTATTAAATCTATGTTGTCTTCGGTAGGCATAGGGTGAAGCCCTTTACAGTAGAGTATCAAGTGCTCAGCCGTCTCGTCCACCTCTCCACAAGCAGCGCACACTGTATCCATTTCCTGGTATTTCGCTCTGTATGTTCTGGTTCGCAAAACACCTGTCCTTGCCTCAAACAACAATGAGCTTCCCTAGAATTATCATAAATGCTTTCTTTGGCAATAACTGTTTTGTTTAATCTATAGCTTTCCAGAGCCCTCTTTGTCTGCATTCCCTCTAGCCACCGATCTCTTTCTGTGGCCTTAACTTTCTTCTTAACGGAGACCTGCTCTTCCGTAACCCCACTATAGCCTAAAAACTTTCCTCTTAATTTCCTAGTGCGCTGTCTCCACTTTGTGTCTATACTCCTCATGTATAAAAGCTAAAAACCTTTCGTGCCCATTGCTCCCCATCCATTTGCCTCAACCGATCCTCAAATTCTATCTTGCTCGCAGCTTCCCTGCCCTCAAATGACGCCCATCCCATGTCTCCTTGCACTCCCTGGTTTGGCGTTTTGCAATGTACCCCCAAAGCCAGCCTACCTACTCCGCGCTGTTTTATTTCTAGTCTTGCATGCACTTCGGATTTCATGCATAGCACTGCGTTTCCAAAAGTTAAACCAGGCACCATGACCCCTTTCCAAATCTCTCTCACCACCTCATACCTGTTGTAATTCCAAAGTGCTCTATTTTTCATTACAGCTGCATTTCTGTTGCCCTTACCTATTATATACTTTTCATGCTCACTGAGATATGCTGCACCATCACATATCCATACTCCTAGATACTTGTATTTACTAGCTCTCTCCACTGTAATATTCTGTATCTTCAGCCTCTCAACTTCATCATCGTTAAAAATCATGACTGCTGATTTTTCACTACTGAATTCTAAACCTAATTCCTCCCCTTCCCTACCACAGATGCTCATTAATTCCTGTAAATCTATCCTGTTGTTAGCCATTAGTACGATATCATCTGCATACATCAATCCCGGTAAGGATTGCTGAATTTTTTGGCCTAGCTTACTGTACGAAAGGTCGAAAGGCCTAGCTTACTGTACGAAAGGTACGAAAGGTCACGGCGCTGCGTGACCGCCACCCCACGCTGGCGGACACGCAGCGCCGTGGGGTGGCGGTCGCTGAAACTGACGCGCAGCGGCCAATGGGAGCCTTGTTCCTTGAAACTACGACGCGCGCCAGCCAATGGGACCGAAGCCGAAATCCATCAGCGCCGCTCCTTTGGGATCGGGGAAACTAGGTGCCGTTGTCTAGGCTTTTCGCTTGGTTTCATAGCTGGGAGCTGGCTTCACTTGGAGAAAGGATTTAAGGTGCCGTTTGGCGCGGCTTCAAAGCTGATGACGTCGGCTCGCTCCATGGGACAGTTAATGCTTTCGCATTAACTGCTGGTTAGCTCAGTTGGTAGAGCGCTCCACTGGAAACGAAGAGGTCCCTGGTTCGATACCAGGACTAGGCGGATTTTTCGCTCGCGCACCAGTCACCTAGTTGTGTTTGGAGCTTTGTCCCCCTTGTTTCCCTTCTCTGTGGTTTATTATTGCCAAGATAGTAGCTTGAATCTCTTGGACGAGTCCTACATCAAGAGTGCACGGCGCAGTAGAAGTACACTGCACCACTGCCGAACTCACTCAACGCATATAGTAACTGCACAAAAGTTTATTTTGCATCGAACCTCTGAGAGCCAGTAGGGCTTGTAAGTGAACCACACAGCAGGCATGGCTCATTCTCGAACGCTGTCGTCCTCTTCTGCCAACGACAGGAGAGGACAGCTGGGGACATGTCCCTGGCAGAAGAGGACACGCCAAGCCAAGCCGGTCAAGCCCCGGAAGAAAGTGCTTCGCAGAGGCACTTAAGTTAGCAATCGCTTCCAAGGACAACCCACTCTAAGGATTTACTCAAACTCTTTATTTGGGACGCAAGAGTGGTTTCGGAAATCGGCTTTTGGCTCCCCCTCCCCCGCTCTCTCCCGCTGTTTCAGACCGCGTTTTGTTTCCTTGTCTATCGACTCCGAAGTCTGAACGAACAGGGCGGGGATACGCCTTAGCAAGCAGACGCAGCTACGACCGTCTGCAACCTTCCACTAGGGAGAGGAGACTAGAGTCTCAAGACGCCATGCAGAGAGGAGGGAAAACGGTCCTCTGATTGATGCCTGGGCAGCAGGTAGGAGCCGCATCTACGCCGGAGTCTTTTGTTCTCCGAGGCCGATGGACCGCCCGATCTCCGCCCAGCCGTCATTTTGCGTCCAAGGCAGGCATGACCGAGCCGACGCACAATGGTCCGATGGTCGCCGGTACAGAACGAAAAGGCGCCGAGAAAGGGACAGATCCTCAAGCTGCCGCGACGACGACGACGACGGTGGCGGCAAGCAACTGGACAGCAGAAACGCGACAAATAGACATTTACATCGCAACCTTTCCACCTCCATCCTCTCTTTATGTGTTGCGTTTTCCTGTCCTCTGCATCTTTATTTCTTTATTTAAGTGATTTTTTTACGAGGACCGCGGGCTCGTTAACCCCCGCTGGGTTCCTTTCTAAAGTTGCCCCTCCGTCAGATGGCAGTGAGAAAGTTTGGCGTCACTAGAGACGTCCTGCAGTCGATCCGCTTGGAGGACTGCCCTTTGTCTAGAGGCTTTGAGAGAGCAAACGAAAATGACGAAGAAAGTAAACTCTCTTGTTTTGAATGGCACACGCAAGAAACGCCAATCTTATTTCTTTTTTTTTTTTTTGGTGGGGGGGGGGAGGGGGGCGGGATGGTGAGTTTTATTTGTACGTACGTACGCACGTAGACCCATTTTATTGTGTTTACTTTAATGTTCGGAAGCCTGTATTGTGCCGTTCTACCGGATGCTAAGACATCGTACAAAAGACAGTATGCAGACAGTCACATTGGTCGTGCAAAAAAACTGTCTGCAGACTTCTTGGAAGCACGTAGGCTTCGAACATGCTTGAGGGCGGGCGTGTCCGCAGATCCTTCCTGCAATCGTGCCTGCAGTGAACACCGTGTCTTTTGTGTGACGTATGAGAGCAGTGCGTCTGTGTCTGTGCGGCACATTGCTCGGACGTCTACTTGCGTTTCAGGATAATACTTCCGTCACGGGTGGATAGAAGGAGCTCGTCTATTCTGCAAAGCACTATGCGGAGAGCAAGTTGTCTGCTTCTTACGCAGGAGTTGCGGTGACGTCAGAACGACGTCGAGCTCTGATTGGTTTCGTTTAGAAGGATAGTGGGTAGACCTCAAGGTAGCTAGCATTGAGGTCTACCCACTATATCCTTCCATCAGAGCCAATCAGAGCTCGGCGTCGTTCTGACGTCACCGCACCCGTGCAAAAGAAGCAGACGAATTTGCGCCCCGCATTGTTTCCGAAACTGCTGGTCGACAGTGACTGCGACCTGTGTAGTCGATCGAATCGCAGCGAGGGTTAGAAACAGGGCGAAGAATCAAAATTGATACAATTTAAATCGTGATTGAATCATGATGGATGTGATTCGGACCGTTTTACTACGACGATGTATTAAATCGAACCTTTACCGAAATAAAAAATCCGAAAATATATATATATATATATATATATATATATATATATATATTATATATATAATATATATATAATAGGATGCTCGCTTCCTATGTGTTCATTTGTTTGTGTCGTATAACTCAAATGATCGTCGAGGAAGAAATATTTATATCGGGATGGGCACGAGCAAAACGTAGCGCTCTTCCGAGTAGTCGGAGCGTTGAGCTGTCCTTCTACCTGCCACGTCGTTTGTCAGTGAATTAAAGCAAATCAGAACGTGAAGAAAAAAAAAAGAAAAACGAAAGCTAGGAAATTAATTTCCAATAAAGCAAATCAAAATGCGAAAGAGACAGCAAATAAAGCTTTTTATCTAACGAAAAAACATCACACTGTTTTTGTTCTAATATGGCGGCCTTGCATCAAAAAATGTTAAATAAACTACATGAAATGTACAGTAATTATCTCTTCCGCATTACTGTCAGTCATCGAATGAATGGACCTTTTTCACATACCGACGGCACCAGGCGGTGGCTGCACGAACTAAAATCGAGGAAGGGACCTACCTGCGCTACCAATCGATAATGGGAGCTACGCTACCAGTTTCTTCGTTCTCTGAGCAGCGGGGCGTGCCCAACGCGCCGTCCAAGTGGGGCATCCATGGCGTCCACTTAAACGTCCTGTTATTCTTTCCGTCCGCTTTCTTTTTTTGCGTAACACAATTATATGTATGCTGCAATTACGTTTTCTACTCGCTGATCTACAGCCTCCTTCCGAATTTCCTCGATTTTTGGTGCCAACTTCCGCCGCTTGGCATCGGGCGCTCGCGCGTGCGCAGAACGCTTCTCGGAAAAGGTCCATTGGCCAATTAATCCTCCATTTTTAAAAAATACATATTGTGATAAAAAAATCACTATTTTCGAGCTACAGTGATTAAAATCAAATTAATAGAATTACTTTTTTTTTAAATCAGGTTTATTTCATTTATTTAAATCGTGCGTTTTTCTTTATTTTTTTATTTTTTTCTACCCTGGTTAGAAATAACTTATAAGCATGCCCGCTCCCGTAGACATTAAAAAACGGAAAGATATGCTTTTTTGTTTGTTTGTTTAACGAATATACTTTACTGTGCGTCTCAAACAGGTTATTTCCCTAATCTCCTTCTGGCGTGATCCTCGCTTATCCTCGCACTGCAGAATTGAGTCACATTTGTCATTGTGGTAGTCACGCACGAATGTCCTCATTTTCATAGGTTGTCATACTTCATCGAATCTCTTCTCGGTGCACTGGGGAAAATTTCCTTTGATATTTAAAGGGGCGATGCAACGATTTTTGTACTTTACGCAAAATACCGCTACGAATCCCTGACGTTTATGACCTATGAAACACACGTTCGTTTTTAACCCCACGCAATAGAAGTCGCAAAAATATATATAAACAGCGTTTACACCCTTAATTTGAGTAGCAGTCAGAACATGCGTTCACGTGATCTGGGGCCGATTATATGCCGCCCACGTTTATAATAGCCACGCGCTGGGGTTGGCGAAGCGCATGACACACGCTGAGTTTCAGACAGTTCGGCGAATGGGTGGAGCTTATGACCCGCTTAATCTAGCTAGAACGCCGACCTCGCGATAAAACAATATGGAGATTCGTTTCCTTTCTTCACTCCACTCCGAGCCAGCTCACTGAAATTCACGGTTACAAGTAGCGTTATAAAAACAGTTCTAGTTCATCGGTATCCTCTTACGCCCGTAATTGATCTCCAATAACAAGACTTATAAATAAGCTTTTTTTCTGTTTGTTTTTAAACGTAAACTT
This sequence comes from Ixodes ricinus, assembly GCA_037355805.1. NCBI lineage: Eukaryota > Metazoa > Arthropoda > Arachnida > Ixodida > Ixodidae > Ixodes > Ixodes ricinus. The sequence continues at coordinate 5,650 of JAZHYW010004198.1, forward strand.
GATTTCGGAATAAAAAAGGTCAGGCAATGTAGAGCACACGTTCGCAGCTCCTGCAGAGCAAACGCTTACCACGGTGTTGCATTATGACGTTGGTGGGAATATAGAAAAGTGATTTTCTACTACTCAAGAAAAGGGAATGAAAGGCGGTTATACAGGGTATTCCAACTTGAGCCAGCGTTTAAAAATATTTTGGTACATATTAGGAAAACGAATCCAAACGAATAAGTTTGTTAATTTTTTGGAGCAAGTCAGGCAATTTTTTTTTGTATTTTGGCCAATTGTTAATTAACTGCATAACCGTTACATCTGGGCCGTCTTGCTAGAACCAGCGTCTCAGCTGAGACTGGGTGAAAGAAAGCACTGCCAAAGCCAGCGCACGAGCTGAGCGGGACTCAAGCTGCGTCTCAAGACGCTCGCGCGCCCCAGCCTTCGCAGTGCTTTCTTTCACCCAGTCTCAGCTGAGACGCTAGCCGTTCTATACTTCGTTTCAGCTTGGGTCCAGACACAGGCGATGCCTACAAGCGCGAGCTCTGGGCTTTCAGAGTCTTTGCCAAGCACGCGCTCGTGCAATGCAAGCACATGTTCAGGGCCACACGCTCGCGCTCGTAGCATCGGCTGGGTCTGGACCCAAGCTGAAACGGAAGTATAGCAGGCCGGCCCTGGAGTATAAACAGGGCTCGGTCTTGGGTTCTCCTTTTCTGACGTACATATATGATATTTGTTTAAATATTTCTTCGCGTCTTACACTATTCGCTGACGATGCTGCATTTGAGAAAAAACGCTTGAATTGCGTTCATTTGGCCTTTAGAATAACAGATATCACAATTATATTTCAATGCGACGCGCTGGAGAGCCATAAGAGCAATTTTAAAATAGGGCTGAAGCCCCGCCTCCCTAGCCTTGGGCAGCCAAAGGATCCGTCGATGACGTCACGTACAGCGACTTTCTTTCGCGTTTTCTCGCGTTTCAGAATACTTGCACAGAAAATGGTTTGGTTATTCGGGTTCACGGGGTAAAAATACACTAGAATTCACTTCTAACTCATTTTTTTTCAAGAAGCTCCCCATCTTCCCTTTAAGAATGATGATAATAATTTTAAACTTCAATTCGACATAAATCGAGTATCAAACTGGTGCAGTGACTATCGCATGAAACCTAACGAAAGTAAATGTAAAATGGTAAGGTTTTCGAGAAAAGGAAACGTTGCAGAAGACATGTGCTATGAACGAACGCATCGAAATAATTATTTCCATTCGTTATCTCGGTGTTACTTTTTTAAGGTGACCTGTCCTCGAACAACCATATCAATGTGATAACAAACATGGCGAACAGCATGTTGGAATTCTCGTGTCGGAATTTCCAGCGCTGCCCTTCAGGGGCTCTGAACTCGTCAAACGCAAAGTTGGGGCCGAAGTTCACGGGGCGCAGCGATATGATCATCACGACGATGACTTCGCGCTTTTGTCGCTGTCGTCCAATCGGCGCTGTCCGCAAACTTTCGGCTCCAACTTTGTGTTTGCCGAGTTTAGGGCCCCTAAAACAAAAGGAAACTTTGTGTTTCTTTCTTGTCCGTTCACTACTTGAGTATGCTTGCATGGTCTGGGACACAAGAACAAAATGTCGAGTGCAAAGTCGCCGCGCAAGATTTGTCCTTAAATAATTATACGTTCAAAGCGAGCGTCACAAATATGAAATCGCAATAGAAATGGAAACTTTTGTCTTGAACAAGAAAGGACCTCAGATTAATATTTTTCTACTATTTTTATAGTAGTGCAATCTGTATCGCTAGAGATAACTATAATCGAAGTCCGTTTTACGTGGCAGAATTAGTAGCTGATCAATTCAGAATTGCAACTGTCAACTCTTGTTGTATCTTTTCTTTTCTTTTTTTTTTTTTGTAAAGCATTAGAGTGGAATCTGCTTAAACAAAATGTGTTTCCCACCTGTGATTTCATCTGACATTTTTTTTTTAGACCCTTTTTGCAGTAATGCTTCGAAGGCGCGGCAGGTATTAATTAATAAATAAATGATCATAAAGGTCAAACGTGTATCAGGTTCCTGCGAGATACTCATGCGGCACTGGAGCTCACAGGGAGCCTTTTTTATGTTATTATTCAGAGACGGTTTCATTATTTACGTTTCGTTAAACTCCGAGTCATCGTCCCCTCTGGGCATCTGGACGAGGTTAAAAAAAGGTCCCGGTCTTGTCTATCCATGGCGGTTTACGTTCTGAGAACAAACTCCGTCTCGAACGATCGACCACCACATGTGTGCCTGAAAGCCATGGCGCTCGTCAGCGTCGCAGAACGGCAGGGAAAAAAATCCATCCGCATCTCCGCCGCTTGGCTTGAAGAAGAGCAGAGTTTCCCTTTTTAGTCTAGTTATTATTTTTTTTACCCGCTCTGTTTTACCTCATCGACGAAAAGAGGACAGAACAGGCTGAAGAATTAAATAATAGTAAAAAACGGCTTTAAAAAATAAAATAAGGATTGTTGCTCGTGCCATCTTGTTGCAGACTTTTCAGAGGGGCACGTGGGCAGGTGCGGGGCTTCTCCGAGGGGGCAAGGGGGGACACGGGGGAACTAAATTGCAAGTGGTCTGGAACTTCTGCCCTGGCGCCTGAAAGCCTTAAAAATGCTTATCTTAACAAATAGGTAAGTTTGGAGAAAAAGACTACTAAAAGGAAAGCAAAGAGGGCGCATAAAAAAGTCACATCTGTGCCTGGGCAAAAGAGGGAGAGAGGAATAGGGCGAAAGCGAGGGGGATGGGAAAGGGGGGGGGGTGTTCCCCCCCAAACCCTCTTTCTTGGAAGACGTGGGCCACAATCTCCGAGAGCCGAAAGAAAAACACGAGTTTTACCCTCCCGCCAAATTTATGTTTACCTTCTTTTTTTTTTTTTAAGAACTTTAGTTTAAAAGCAGGGAAGGAGCGGCACGGGAGCCCCCGCGCGTCAAAGATGCTTTGCGACACCATGTATAACGTTTGTGAAAACTCGCTTTATACAACCGCATTCGCTTTGTATATAGTATATATAAAATACAGGCGTAACACAACGTTTGTTTCTTTTTCTCGCAATGTAAGGTAGGTGCTTTCTTTTTAACGATACATCGAGAAAAAAAAATCTAGGTCAAGTAAATGTAGCAGCCGCGAATTTTGGTATCGTTGCCCAACCTGCTGCTATATTCTGCGTGATTGAGCTTATTGGTGTCGTCTGTATTGTCTTCTACTCCCTCTCGTTTTCGTGTGCTGCTGTACTTGATCCGGTGGCACGTTGGTCTCTACGCTGGGTATTTCGCTGATATTTCGCTATTCGTCCTCACGCAGTTCAGTTTTAGAGCCTAATTATGGGCACGTTATTAGGCGCCTACAAACCTGTGTTAATATCCTGTTATGTAATTAAAAAAAACTACTTTATAATTCTGCTTTCAAACTGCGGGTGAGCTAACTGTCCCTCCGTCACGAAGTCCTTGTGGCGTTGCTCATTGACATTCACTTTGCATGACGACGTGAAACTCCAATATTTCCTTCTCCAAACGTAAATGTTTAATAACGTTGACGACATGATGGCGCCTAAGACGAGGACAAAAGGGAGACTAGACAACACGGATAAGACGAGGACAAAAGGGAGACTAGACAACACGGATAAGACGAGGACAAAAGGGAGACTAGGCAACACGGATAAGACGAGGACAAAAGGGAGACTAGACAACACGGATAAGACGAGGACAAAAGGGAGACTAGACAACACGGATAAGACGAGGACAAAAGGGAGACTAGACAACACGGATAAGACGAGGACAAAAGGGAGACTAGACAACACGGATAAGACGAGGACAAAGGAGACTAGACAACACGGATAAGACGTACATTAACAGGGAGACTAGACATCACAGCTCCGTATTGTCTAGTCTCCCTTGTCCTCGTCTTAAGCGCCATCATGTCGTCAAATTCCCAGTACCAGCTAGCCCAACAATCTGCATTGATTCGTTTAATAACTGTAATAACAAAAACGGTAATAATAACGGTACGAAAAACGGGGGAAAATATGATTGTAGACCAAATTTGCTCACGGTAAAGGAGACGCAGCTTTTCTGAGCCTGGCCTCGGTCTTGTAGCCTTGGTTATGTGCCCATGTTACAGTGAAATTCAGGCGAACAAGATCTACCCAGGATACTGGAACTCCGGGTTCATATTAAAACATTCGTGACGTCACTCCCTGACGTCACAGGCGGGTAGCGAATCCCTCCGCGACGCCCAAAGTTCAAACACTATAGTCGGTGACAGGTCAAGAACGAAGTGGAAGCTCCTTCCCACCCCTTTCCACTTCAGCGGAGCGAACGGTGGAGAGGATGTCTCCTCCTCTCCAGCGTTTGCTCTACTAAAGTGGAAAGAGGTGGGAGGAGCTTCCACTTCGCTTGACTGTCACCGACTATAGTCTTTCTTTTTTTTTTACATAAACAAAAGAAAAAAAGCATTTTGCATGAGGATAAGCGTGCGTGTGACCTCTTATGCATCTTTTGTCAAATAGATTTTGTTGTTCGGTCCCTTCTTAGATAGCAGTAAATTTTTACAACTTTGTTCTTTTTCTTGGCTAAGAAATCGAGTCGTCACTTTTTATTTTAAAGAATGATGAGACAAGGATCTAGTGCTGTCGAGCTTAAAAACGTCCTTGCCTTTTCCTCCTTCTTGTCACAGTCCGCCGTTCACTCTACAAAAAGAAGGGCAGGAGAAAACTTGAGTGCAGCTTTCTGGTTAGCCTTCCAGAGCCTTTGTGCTTCCACTGCCTGTGTTGTTTTTTTTCGACATTAGCCCGAAGGAAAACACGAGGTGGTGGCGCCTCAATCACGGAGCCCCACTTCCACAACAACTAAAACCAAATAACAAAAAATAACAACAAAAAACTAAGTTTTTTTCTTGTTGTCGTTCATCCCGAGAAAGATGGCGGTAAACAAGAATCTGAGCCTATAGTAGGAAGGTAGGTAGAATAAAAAGTTATAAAAGAAGAGGAAGAAGAATACGAAGAAAGCGTAACAGCAGGTAGCTCAGATAAATAAAAATTGGGGGGAAAAAAGCGAAGGAACAGGTAGAAAGAAATTCGACGGCACGAGGGGGTCTGTGGTGGGGGCTCCTTCTTCGAGGAAAGCAAAAGAAAATCTTTGAGGGGCAGCGGGAGATTCGGGGAGGGGAGTTTTGAAGAAAATGACAGGGAACACACGCTCCTGCTGCCCTCCTGTTGTGTTGCTGCTCGTTGCTTGCGGGCCGCTCGGTTCCTTCGACGCCGGGGCACGGCGCTTGTGCATTGTGTGTTCGGCAGGGCCCCGCAGGCAGCGGCACCTCTCCCGGTCGGGACCAGAGAGGAAGCCGCCCGGGGCCATCGCGTGGCTTTTGAGCGGTGCCACCTAGACGACAAGGCCTGCGCGATGACGTCATCGTTTGCGGACCTCCGAACCGCCCCAAGCGGCAAACAGGCTGAAGCTCGACGAAAGACGCCGCAAAGTGGCAGACATGCTAGCGTCCCGCTTGTTGTGAGACGCTGCAAAACGCACTGGCGGCGATGCGGATTCGCATCGGTTCACTAGTGACGACGTTTTGGGAGGAAAGGTCGCCGGCCTTGTCTTCTAGGTGCTTTGAGTCGCGGATCCGGCCGACATCGATGGTAATGACACCCTTCGAGGTGATGCTTGGGGGCCAGAACGCTCCGCTGCTGCCGCGCAGTTCGTGTTTTGCGGCGACGGTGGCGGCCGGCGCGAGAGGCCGGAGGGATTCGCAGACGTCGTCAACCAAATTGATTTGTCGCGAGCGACAACAAGATGTCGGCAGGATTTAGATCTTGGAGTACTCGCAAGTCGTTTGGGATTACAAGGCGGCTGGCATCGAGGCTACTTGGAAGGAGTGTACGGTGTGCAAGTCCGTCTGCTCTTTGCGCACCTCGTGCTTTTGTTTACCCACCGCAACGGCTCATGCACGTGCTTTTGTTCCCCCGCGACCTCAACGCGGTACGGCGCGCGCTTGGCCTGTCTCGTCCTTGCGTTTCGGTCACGTGTTTCCGGTGCGCCAAAGACGCATTTTGGAGCATTTGGTCGCCTTTTAGTCCCGTGCATCTCATTATCGCTCAGCAGCCAATGAGAAGGCGGCATTACGCGATAAGAATACCGAAGAACCAATGACGAAGCGTGAACAGAATAAGCCACGAGCTGATGGGACCAATCAGAAAGCGTCAAGAGCGTACCATCATGGCGTTCGTCGTCTCTGTACGTGTTCTATCATCGCTGGACCAATCATAAATAGAAAACGCCCAGTGTATTGCGCTTTTGACAGTTTGATATACTCCGGTGACGTTGACCATATTGTCGCGTAGTTGTGCTCGTGCGCGTGTTTAGTCTGGCTTTACTTTACATTTTTACCTCCTGCGAGGTTCGTTCGTCTCCATGGCACGGCTCATGATTTCTGCCGGGGTCGGGACTCGCCAGAGGGGGTGAACGTGAACGCTGTAATGGTACACTTGGGTCATAGAACCAGTGCCGTCACAAGGGGGGGGGGGGGGGGGGGACCGCCGGGCGCAGCGCTCAGGGGGTGTCGCGGCGGGCCACGCGAGAGCGGGGGGGGGGGGAGTCGCGGCGGGCCACGCGACGAGGGATGGGGGGGAGGGGGGGTCGCGGCGGGCTACCGCCTTGGGTGCCGCTGACCCTCGTGACGCCACTGCATAGAACCCCGCGTCGGAGATGTTTTGTCTTGTGTATGTCTGCTTTTGGGATATCCTCTTCAGAGGTGGTTTTGCTCCGTGTATAACTTATATGCCTATGAATGTGCTTTGTATTGTTTATGGTTGCTCTCGTAATCTTCGTTCGGAATGTACTCTCTATGTCTTGTGTATGCGCTTGTTTTTGGGATGTTCATATTTGCTTTGGGCTCCAAGCCTTTTGATTGGTTCTAAGAAAACCTCCTGGGATTGGTTGCCAATGTGACTCCAGAATGCTGCTAAACTCAATATAAGCAGCCGCAAAAGGAGAGGCTCCTGGATACCAAGCCCCTCAACCCTGCCTCTGGCCCTGCCTCGGGGGGGGGGGGAGAGGAGGAGGAGGGGAGGAGGGAGGAGGGAGGGGGAGGGGGGCAAACCTGCACGTCTGATTTCCTTCGGCTGTGAAGTTTTCCGCTCGCCAACTCGCAAACTTGGGACCCCTTACGGCTGTGGAGGAGTCCGGCTTGCCCGCCTTTGCGTGGATCCTTGTTTGTCGAGTTTGGCTTTGGTCGTGGCACCCGCTGAAGGTGTGGTCGAGGAGGACGGCAGGGGTAGTCGCCCGAGGTTAGGAGTAGTACCCGCAAAAGCTTAATCCCAAATTATATAATGTGCAAAGTGATGTAAAGAAATAATGTCTTTATGTTGCTTGCTAATATCAGAATCATCGTCAACGGAGAAACATTCCAGTTGTCTTCGTGACAATACTAGCAGACGGACTGTATTGTGCGGAAGGAGACGCGGCGGGATGGAGAGGTCAGGTGTGTACTTGGGCTCTTCCGCCGTGCTTTTCAATGGGCGGAACGTGAACAAAAAGAGTTCGACATAAGGATTGGCTGATTTTCCCCAGCACCTAATATTTTCACGTGCCTCACATGAAAAGTATGTTTTTTAGCTCGCAATTCGGACGACGTTTCTTGTACTGCAACATGGTGCTAAACTACCGACGTGCCGACAGTTCATGTTGGCGATTGTTTTGAGTTTGCGGTTATAATGATGGATTTTTGGCTTTTGTTTTAACCAGGCGGAAGGCGGAGACGATTAACAGGTATCAAAAAGGTTTTGGGTCACAGCGAAGCTGTTTTACAAGGTCGATCATGAGCGTTCACTTCTGGTTTCCAGTATTGGAAACGCAAGTAAGAGACTTGCAAGCTAGCGTAAACTTTTGCTTCATGCAGTTCCTGTTGTTGTTTTTTCTTGTTTTTTTAAGTTGACTCTAAAACTTTCTGAAGTTGGTTCTTTCTCATTAAACATTAGACCTTCAGTTACTTGTCATTGTACAAGGTCTCTAACTACTATTGAATTCTGGGCTGTTCCTTTCTGACGGGTGCTTACAATGCAAATATCTCCACAGGAATCCAATATTGAAAGTTGTGGGAGCGAGAGTCCGCCACCACGGCCAGAGGCCGCTGCCGACCACCCAAACTGTACAACATCTGAGGCGCGCAACAGCACACATAGGGCAGTGATGCAGAAGCCTATAAAAGACGGCACACGCCCTCCGGCTTGGCAACACTTCCTTTGATTTCCTTATTCTCAAAACTCTAACTAACTAACAGAAGTGGGGAGACGGACCGAGGTCACGAAGGCGTGCAGCTCGGACGCTCCGGCAATGTTTTACGTTGATACTAACAACCCATTCCCGTTACTCTAATAAATGTAGTTTCTCGTTATGGAAACGTTCGTGTTGTTCCTCCCGGATGGGCATGCAGCAAGGCAACCCTACCACAAAGTTTTGAATATTGTTCAATTGCAACTTCTAATCAGGCGAAAACAAAAATCGATGTTGTATTTTTAGACAACATGGGGCCTCAGTCTGCCATTGAGATAAGGTGCGCGACACTGGATCACGCTGTAGATGAGAAATTTAGCCATTGAAGCTTGAACTTTGAATACTAATCTGGAATTTCTGACATGCATCCTTATAGTGATTACATGAAGCACGCCGGTACGTTGATGCTCTTCCAGATCAAAACAAACATAACAAAAAAAATTTAGCAACATTTTTTTTTTATGATGTTCTTGCTGAAAATGTGTGTTTAAACTCCGAATTCGCGCTTTTTTTTTCCTTTTTTTATCACGATGATGAGAGTTACGTAGGAAGGGAAGGCAAAGGAAGCGTTTCGTGTAGCCTTAGCTTTCGAATTTGTTTTGTATTTAAACATTTTGATATCCGCGCACCTTGACTTCTGATTAAAACCCGGGTATTTTTTAGACTGTGCCTTTGAGGAAATCGAAGATTGCGAACCGAGACAGCTCAATAAGCTTGCAATTGATCGTCCGTGTTTCTTCTGCGAGACTGTTTTTTTTTTTTTTCCGATCTCACGAGTTTGGCTTCGGACACCCGCCGAAGATGGACGAACTCTCAGGATGGATAGCATCGGATGACTAATGTCGTGACGAGTCGCAAGCGCATCTTCTCCTAGGCTCCTTGTCGCCAGGGGGACATCGGGAGCCCCGCTAATGCCTCCCAAAGGTGCCTCGATAAGGCTTTGACCGCTGACCCGACTGACTGGCCCGGGCGTCCATCACTCACTCCCGCAGCTCCCTCCGTGACAAGGCGATGGCTTCGGTCATGCACTGTCTGTCCGCAGGCGCATCGTGCTTCGTCCAAAGTGGCCTGGTATGCCGCCGTTCGATCTCAGGCAACCGCTATTCCGGTGCCGTGAAGGGGACGCCTGAAGGTCCCGTCACAGACGACAACAGTTCGAATCGTTCGTAGATTCTTGGCAGATTCCCCGGAATATACGGCAGTAATGCACGTTCACCCTTCCGTCTGATGCTAATCTTTATGAGTGAAAGTTGAAGGCTTTAGGCGCCGAGATGTTGTGGCAGCAGTGTGCTGTCGAGGTCTTGGGCTTTGACGGCGACCTGTGCGACCTTCAACAACCGCTTTATCAACTATATTTTTTTCGCCGCGCAAACGTGAGGTTGGTTGCCTACAGGAAATATTTGATACGTCTGCCGTCAGTACTTGTCGCGTGCTACTTTTTGAAACTTATTTGAAAAAGAAGCCTCTCGAAACCTTAAAAACACAGCCCACTTTTCGTTTTCAAGCTTTTCCTATCAACCTCGACAATATACCGTCGCCGTGGTTTATTTTTTCCAATAGGCCATTAGAAGCTAATCTCAAGCTAATAACAGAAACAAGAAAAAAAGAGTTATTTGATATTTTTGTTTTGATAAATTTTTGTTTAAGCAGAGAACAAACACGGAGTAGCAAGCACGAAGAGACTCCGCCTTTCCAACGGCACGTACGGCAACGGAGAAGAAGCGCACAATGAATATTGGGTTTTGTATGCGTTAGATGGGGCGAATCCTCCGAAGCCTGCACTTTCCGGTAAGCGCTCCATTACGCAAGCCTGACCGGGCGACCCCGTCGCCTCATTAAAATGAAGCGGTGAGGCAACCGATTTCGAGAAGCCTGAAGCATTCGCGGCGCGTCTTGCTTCTGCGCACGTGTGTCCGCCCACTCGTACGGAGTGGAAGCTGGACCGCGGCGTTCTCCTTGCCTTGCGCCAGCGAGCAGTGTGCATCATACAAGGTATTTCGATATTCGAGCGCTATTCTGGCGTAAAAATATATTTGTGTAAATAAACCCACCAACTGAGTGCAATGAAACTATTCACAAAGGTGTATTGTTGTGTTGCATTTATCGTACTTAAACTTTACGAGTGCAGGTTTAAAAAAACAAAAATATTCAGCATATTTTTTAACTTCTTTATTTTTTGTGCACGGGAAGCAAAACGGCAAAGATCGTCTCGTTGACGCTGCTGCTACTTAAAAGGGGCATAACACCCAGCAAAAACTTTACCGCTTCTTTGCTGGGAGTGCATTAAAGCAGAACCGGCAGATCGGATGCGTGTGTCGTATACCTGTATCTGTGAGAGAAGCGTGAACCAGGCGGGTCTTTTTTGCCGTTTTCTTCCCTGCGCTTAGGAAGACATTTTTTCTTCTTAATTGTGTTTTTTTGAAATCTGCGCTCGTAGAATATGAGCGCAATAAGTGCCTCACCTACAGACGCCTTTGTGAGAAGTTTCAGTGCACTCCGTTTATTCATTTATTTATACTTTTTTTTTACGCTCGAAAAGCGTATAAGAACACCCTGTGTAGAAGTGCAATCTGGGGCGCTCTGCAAGTAATGTAACGAACGCACTGTGTGACCTGACTGAATATGGAGCCGCCACCTTGGCATCCTGAATGAGGCGCCGAACCAGCCCGACTTTTTGCGTAAAAAAAAAAAAATATACCTAGAATTTTTTTTTGTGTGTGTGTGTGCACATTTGATTTATTTTGTTGCTCGTCCCACAACCTCGATGTTCCTTTTTATACTGCGTTCTCTTTCTCTCTTTCTCTCTCTCTCATCATCTCATGTTTCGCTTTTTTTTATTATTATATTATTATACGACTACATTTTTTTTTTTACAGGCGGTTGTGGTTGTTCTTGTTACCACGTCTGCTTTCGTCGCCAGAAGGTTAAGAAAAAACAACCTTGCGAACTAAAAAGACAAAAACAGAACGTAAGTGCACGGCCCCGTGTCCCCGCAAATTCAAAATGGGCACAAAAAAAAACAAAACATGAAGAGCAAAAAAAGATTGAGTGTGAATATATTGCAGTGGATACGGTAGCTCGCCGCCGCAGGTGAAAGGGCTGAATTATCGGGGAGATATCGTGTACGGTATACGCAGGGTGTGTCGGAGAGGGCCACGACGATGGTTGTTGATGTGGGGAGGGAGGTTGGGGGGAACAGGGCGAAGTGTCGAAGGAGCCATTGCATATTTTATGATATAGTTGGGCAAAAAAAATATATTTCAATCTGGTCTTATCTACGTGTGTATGATAATACCTCTGTCAGACGGGCACCTATAAAGAACCTTTACGCCAAAGGCCTTTTGGATTTATTTTTTTCAAATGACCTTTAAGTTCTGCCGTGCCAGAGAGCACAAGTAAATGGCATTTAGACGATATGTTTACAGTGATCGAAGTCTCGTAACTCGTTCAAACGCATAAATCACGTTCACGCTAAAGAATAATATTTTTGCGATATAAAAAAAACTAAGTTTTTCTTAAGCAAACAAAATATTTAAAAAAATATGACGAGTTCAGTCAAGTGATTACAACAAAGTCCATTTTAAGCCCAAGCAAATATTTTTTTTTTTTTAATTAGCGGCAACCCTGAGCGTCTTCCGCTTACTTTGCTCAGTGCTCCCGCTCATTTCCGTGGTTCTGCTACGCTCTTGCCCTGTTCAGTTCGGCGTCGTGCTCGCACTTGAGTTTCATCGCACGCGTCGGAGGTCCTCCAGTCGATCCTCCCAAAGTTGTATCAGCACCCAAGTCGCCTCAACGCTCCAACGGAAGCGCAGGCGACTCCTTCGTAGTCGTGGACGCTCCTCCGTCGTTCGACATATCGCACGACGCGAGAGTGAGATACAGAAATATATATCTACAAAAACAACAGTTAGCAATACACTAATAAAGAATGATAAACTAATGAAGTAGAAAAATAAAAGCTAGATAACTATGGCTGTAAGGAAAATCGAGAGGAGGAAAACCGAAGTGCCGAAGCGGACGATGCGAGCAGGCGAGCAGCTGGACGACGAGGCTACTATAGCCGGTGACAGGTAAGCTCTCCCCACACTTCAGCTAGCGAAGGTGGGAGGTGCCCTCTCCAGCGTTCGCTCTACTAAAGTGGAAGAGGGAGGGCTCCATCGTTACCTGACCGATAGATAGCTGCGGCCGTGAGCACAGAAAACTATTAGAAGAACAAGGTCTGTGACAGAATATACGTGAAACAAGCTTTTTTTTTCAATAACAAACATACAAAAACATTGATTTTAGATATCAGTACGATTTTTATTTCAATTCGCTTCTAGACCGCTGCTGACGAGAGTACGCCTTTAGCAGCCGTAAAGGAGTTGCAGGAACTCAGGTTCTCGAAAAGGACCTTTACGCTAAATGCGATCTGAGTTGCCGTGTGGCACTGCTTAATGACATTTACACTTAAGGTCCTTTGGCGGAAAGGACCTTTAGCTCGGCTGTCTGACAGGCGTATCAGCAAACTCAGACGGGCACACATTATACCGCGGGTAGACGTGCACGCACAAACACTCACGCACACACAAAAACAGACACACAATGCATACCCGCATACAAAGGCACGCAACACTACGCACAAATATACACCAATTAAAAATAGACTGTCTCCGTCCTCTCGTTCGTAACGTATCGGAATATGTACGGGTTATCACGAAGTGGGAGGAATAAGAAAATAATAATCACTGAGGTTACAAAAATTACTTAAAAGAACAGAAGGTTTAGGTTGGAGGGTGACAGCGTAGGTCCACCTGTGTAGGCATGCGACGCAGTGAGCTTCCATTTCGAACGTGTCTCGAAGACATAAAACAAAAGAGAGAGGAAGCTGGAGTGACGTTATCTCGAAGTCCCAGCACAACAACAAGATTACGGTGTAACCTTCCAAGAAAGAAAGAACCAATCGCGAAGTGTCCATTACTTTTTTCGTTTATTTCTCTCCAAACAAGGGGAGGAAGGAGGTAGAGAAAAAGCTGCCATCGCAGCTTGACGAAGCCTCTACCCAGTGGCGGATCCAAGGGGGGGGGGGGCGGCGGGGGCAGCCCCCCCCCCCAAACGAAGTCGACCCCTCCCTCTCCCCCTTCTCGGAGGGCAATTTGACATGGGTGGACCCGCCGGTGCACAAGAAAGAATGGGAAAATAGTATCCTTACAAATTCCCCCCCCCCAACGGAGTTCTGGATCCGCCCCTGCCTCTACCTCCCTTTACAGTACAGCGCAAAACAGGACATCTGCCAATGCACATGCAGAACCAAACAAATTCATAGTAAACACTTGTACCAGATTTGACACGATTGAAAAAGAAGAATACTAGTTACATAAAAAAGGACATTTTCACATTATGTTCCTCATTCATAAACGATATCACTCTCCACCAGGAGTTCTTTAACATTTCTCTTGAAAATCGGAAAGGAACACTGAAAGTTTACCTTTTCTTCAATTTTGTTTGTTTCAATTTTTTTCAATTTTATACATCTTTATAAAATATTAATGATACGAGCGACGTCCCGACATCATGCAGGGCGGTATGTCCTATGGATGCGTGTATACGGGCGGTAAACTTCTAAGGAGCATATATACTGTCCCCTTCGAAGCCGTACCTGGGAATCGATACCGACGTAATCTGTGGGACGTCTTTCGGATATTTTATGTTATAAATTATTGTCGGGACTCGGGAAGTTGAAATCGTTTGACGGCTTCCCTCGGAAATGATGGCTTTACGCTCACTCCGATCAACCGCTTCTAATTTAGTCCAGCACACGTATCACTGACTCGTGCGCTTGAATTTGTTAGGGTGGTTGCGCTCGATGAAATTCGGCCTATACAGTTCATTCGATTTAATTTAATGGGACAATTGCTCGGCGAAATCGGATATGCCGATTCCCCCTGATGGTTCGGAAGGTCATCGACGTATGGAACGTGGGACGGGTCGTTCGATTCCTCTACCCGCTGGAAACAGTCCCGGACCCCTGAGGAGTTGGCTTGAAATTTCAATGCCCGCGTGGCAGTGCGTTTCTTCCCTGAGATTGATGCCTTCGAGGTCGGAGCCGTGGCAGGTATTGCCACCGAGTGTCGCGAGTCAGGTTAATCCTCGCGCCGCCTCCATGTTGGGCGAACTGGGCGAGCCTGGAACGAGGCTGCAGTTGATTCTGGCGCAGTACGTCTTGGTGCCCCCGCAGAGGGGTACCGCGGATTAAGGCTGCGTTCACACAGTTGCGTCGACTGCGTTGCGCAGCGTTCGTAGAGCGCAGCGCCTCCCCATTGGCTCGTCGCAAGGGTCGCCATAGCAACAGCTCGACGCCAGCAGTCTTAACGCAGCCAGACTCAACTGTGTGAACGAGCCTTAAGAGACGAATACAGTACCGCTCGGGCTGGAATTTACGGGCTGGAGGTGGTCAATTAGAAAGAGAGAGAGAGAGAGAGAGAGATAACCTTACTGAAGCATATGACTGGAGCTTCTGTCAAAAGTGCAACTTAAAATACATGTATATAGTATATACCTACTCTAATTTATGCATGCGGGCGAGTAATGCACCCAAAAAGATGTGGTATGGTATATAAGCTTTTGAATGGCAAGCCGGCAAGCCGCTCTCACTTTGCCAAATTCCATGCAAGCTACATAGGTCCTCGGACAGTATTCGACGCTTTCTGTCGTTATTCGTGCACGCTATCACCGAGCAATGGTGTCCCGATGACCGGGGGACTGTCGCCATCGACGCCCGTGGCTCTAATTAAGTTTGCGAGTTCAAAACAGAAGAAAGCGCGAACGAAGTTCAGGCACTGCAGACACCAAACACCGGCGAAGCGTTTCATCCGCGACTTCGACTCTTTCTACCGACCCAGCGAGGGGAAGGCGCCGGTAGCCTTTTTCCTTTTCTCTCTCGCCCTCTTTCAGTAAAACGGTCTATACTCTTGTGTAATGCCGGCCGGTTAGCCCATTGAGTGCGCTTGTCCACCGAGCAACTGTGCACTGCGGAGAAGCGATACCCATGAGCTCTGCGGGCATTGCTTTTCTGCAGTGCCCAAGTGCTCGGTGAAGCGCACTCAACGGGTCTAACCCGCCTCGGTCAACACTTACAGAAGTATGAATAACGCAGATTATCTCGAAGCGAATACTCAATAGCGTAATATTCGAAACTACTGTTGAAAATTTGAATAGTCATACAACCCTCGACAGAAGACTTCATTGGTTTCTTGGCCCTATCTTTTAGAGAAAAAGTGCTACGCTTTGTGATTTTACAAAAAAAAAAAATGAGATGTTTACAATTCCCTATAGTGCCGAATTAGAACGCAGCTCTTGAGGAGGAGGATGGGGGGGGGTGGAGAGGACGGTATGCTCCTCCTCCTCCTCTGTATCATCTCCTCCTCCTCCAAACTCCTCCCCTCCTCCTCCTTCTTCCTATTCTCCTCCCCTCCTCCTCTCGTCCTACGGCGTAGCGGTACAATACAGGGGCCTTTCTCAACAGTGATATGAAACTTAGGTTCGCTTTGACGCGAATATGATTACAAAATCAAAGAGAGAACTTCCAAACCGCTATAGGCAATTTATTGGGGAGGGAGATATGGTGGGGTTGTTGACTGATCATATACATGAAATCTTCGAAGCCTTCACTGCTTTACAAGTGTTATCCTCTCATTACACCACACACTCTGGAAAATAAAAAAGTACTTCCACATCATCTACTGCGTTTGAACATCCTTTTTCAGCCTTGAACGTAACAATACGGAGTTCCCTCCAACGCCGAGGGCGAGGATGCGGAGAAGCTCCTGTTTACGCTCGCGCTCTGAATATAACAACAGGTACACCTTCTGGGAAGGTGCACTGTCTAGATGTGGCGCATAGTCAATTCCTGCGTTGAAAACAGCGAATCGCAATAACCACACATGAATGGCAGCGCCTCGTTCTTTGTCATTTCGAACGGCTGCCACCAAAGCCAACGGAGCAAACGAGCTTTGACGGCTGTCGGCGCAGAAAGCGGACGACGAGCAGACGGCGAACGGATCACGTGACGTATACTTACTCGACTTGATCCGACATTACCTCCCGGTTGAGGAGAGCAGCGTGAGTAATTACTCCGGAGTAAACAACCCGCTTCTGGAATGCGAGTTCTGACGTCATCGAGTAAGCACGAGTAAGGTTTGAAACGCTATACGATACGAAACCTTTATTCCGGAGTCGGATCGAGTAAATTTTGGAACACAGCCCTAGGGATTCGCGGAGAGCGAGGTTACACGTGGCACGTTCTTACCGCTAGATTGGCTGCATAGGCCGTGGCATCGGCCGCGGTCACTATAAAATTGAAAGTGAAAGCTCGTCGCGCGGCAGCGAGACACGGCACGTTGCCATGGCATCACTACGTCATAGATACGTCTCTTCTCATTGGTCTTATTTTGTGTGGTGCAGCAGACAGAAACCTCTCTCACACATAGTCACATACCATTCTCCGGCAAAACGGCAAAACTGATCTCGGTGATGTCAAGCAAAGGACTCTTGCCGCGAGTCGCCATACGGGCAAGCTCGTGAAAACAGCGGCGACAACAAATGCTCTGGCTTCGGGCATTTGGTACTGGTGTCGCGACCTCGTTGAACCCATTGAATATAAATCCGAAAACTGTCCTGTCAAGTTTATTTACACAAATACGAAAATGCCAAGACATTTAGGCTTTCCGCAAGGGTCTTAAAATTAAGATAGGAAACACCTTAGTACGTACTCATTTTTTTGTCACTTTTGTCATCTAAGTGATTTTAATTTCAAAATTGCCTCAAAATGCGCTCAAAACAGTCAAAATGGTCATATTTCTGAATTTTATTAAAAATCTCCAGCGCTCTCAGGGGAAAGTTTAAGGGTCGTACGACCTTTATCACATCTTCATAACGAACCTCAAAAATAATCAATAGTCTGGTGCATTCCTGAAACGCAGGTTTGTGTAGCGAAATTTGCCCATTGAGTGACGTGCGGGTGAACACACTCGGCCACCGATCCCCCCTACTTTCTCAAACTCCGCGTCGTATTTTTGCATTTGCATCCAGAGGATGTCACTAAAAGAAATAGAGAACATATTTAGGTAGCACGATTTTCCAGGTATCGAAACCGCAATTGCTATACCCGTCCGAAGATTCTTAAATGGTGGGACGCGCCAATGTACTACCGTCTCGGGTCGACCCGAACGCTTTGTGTAGAATAAAGGGTACGACCGTACTCCGCCGCGTCTCAGACAGCACTCTCTGCATGTCGCTTTATTCTCCAGCGCCTATATATACAACAGCAGCGCTCGGAACAAGGGCGCCGCCACTCCCTTTCACGGAAGTACGCTAAACCTCTTAAAACCAATGATGGTTCAGTAACACTACATCTTGTTTGTCTTAGAAGGGACCCATAAACTATTACCGTAGCTAATGAAATGGAAAGGAAAAACAAAATAAGTCGAACTCAAAACAGAACTTGCACTTTTTGTGATCGTCCAGCCCTCTTTCCGTTCTGAAGTAACACAAATGGAAAACCTACTTTTATTCACGGGTGCTATTCTATGTTCCAAACACCGACTTTCCATATAATGCATAGAAGAAACGGCAGGACCGCCAAATCATTCTGAAACGTTCTCCCTTAAAGCTGCTTTCACCTAATGCGCGAAAGCCTTGCTGGGAATCACCCTTAAAGTACATACAGTACAGCCGCGTTTCTAACATTCCGTTGGAACCAAAGTCATTTATGATGTAGGCATTATTTAAGCGACTTTGAGGACTATTCGTTAGACAAAATATGCAACGTCATATTCCGACGAGTCTTAGTGGACAAGTGCTCTATAAAACAACAATTCGTTTCCGCCACCTTTCATAAGATGCAATTGAAATGCTGTTTGGGAACCCCGACACTTTAGTTTATTAGAGGTCTAATTTCGTCTATCAGACATAAAGTGTAAAGGAATTTAAGTATTGGAGGGTTTTAATAAAACTTGCTTCAGTATTACCACGTCCCAGAACCTCCAGCGGGTTCATCGTTCGGTTCACCGAGAAACATTTCCGACGTAAAATTCGGAATAGGCTGTAGTTATCTAATCTTCAGGCGCAACTATGAAATGGAATGGGAGAATCGGTACAATTTATTCGAATCAGCCAATTTCTTCAGCTCTTCATACAGCACTCGTCCCAGACAGTGTCGTTCGCGGTAAAGAAGAATGCGTCTGCGCTATAGAATCGTGCTTCAACCACGACGGATGGGCACGAAGGGGACCATGCAGTGACCCAGACACCTAGCTGCTCACAATCCAGCCACTAGACGATCTGGGCCGCTGCCCTCGGAGCGCACGCTCAGCTGTTCCGCGTTCGAAAGTTTCATTAGGGCACACCACGGGAAGCTTTGTGCGTCGCGACGAGGCGTCATTGAGTTCGCTTCTTGCGTGTTCAATCGCATCAACGCGCAAGGGTCGAGTCAATGCCACCTAGAGGCCTGCTCATGACGTCATCGCAAATGGGCCCGCCCAAAGCGACAAACACGCTGAAGCTCGGTGAGGGACGCCGCAAAGCGGCAGACGCGTCCGCCTTGGCGTCGCCGCGTGCTATTCTTCCTTTCAGCTTAAGTTCAGACGCAGCCAATGCTGCAAGCGCGAGCATGTGGCCCTGAGCAGATGCTTGCACTGCTCGAGCGCGCGTGCTTGGCAGGGACGCTAAAATGCTCGGAGCTCGCGCTAATCGACTGCGACTGGGCTTAAAAGCTGAAACGAAGTATTCGCGATGAGAAGCTCGCTAGGGGCGCTCCTGTTTTCCTCACTATAGGTAGTACACGTGCCACCCACGCGGTTATGTTTTAATTTCCATAGTGCATGGAAGCTTGGCATTGCACGTGCTTGAACCACCAGAGGAAGTTGAAGTATCCTCACTCTGGGCTCTGGGTTGTGAAAAAATCTCACCGGGCAGCGATACCCAAACTTTACGCCGCGAATAGCGCCGCACTCGTGAGACGCTGCGTGATGCGTTGTCAGGAACTTTAAGGATGACGTTTGGGGGCAAAGGCGCAAGCCTTGTCTTGCTAGGTGGTATTGGTCGACCGCGTCGTTAACGCGCTCGACTTTCTTCGGACCGAGAGCCGCGAGACGTGAAGAAGCGATTTCCGCGACTCGCATCATTACCACAACGTAAATCAAACTACCTGGTCGTCGGTGTGAAGCTTTCTCGCTCCTTCCTGATCGCTTGCAGTGACCCATAAAGGCTTGTTAATGTTGCCCTGCTACCATGACTGCGGGGCAGTCACTTCCTGGAACATCCTTGATAATTTTTCTTCTTATTTTTTTAAAGAATAAAATTAATTTTTTTTAAGGGCTCAAGTAAAAAATAATATTAATGATAATAATATTTTTTTGGAAAACGTTTTCGGACTTTTTTGCACACAGTTTGATATTTTTACCCTTGATATATGTGTAATTTTTAGAGCGTAAACAGTTGTACCCCTATTTTGACAGCGCCGTGATTTGGTAGATTGTTCCCATCGCAGTTCAATGTTAAAGCACACTTTTCTGAGAGGAGGAACAACTTTTTATTTGTGGCTGCGTAAAAGTTGCCCACATGCTGACCCGCTATAAACGAACCTTGTTTCCCTGGAGCATGGCCTCTGAGATGTAAGATCCGCCTGAAGTCGAGCAGAACGTGGGTTGTTTATGTCAGCTTTTTTCGCTGGGGCGACATCTCTATGCGTGAGCGCAAGTTCGTCTCGCTTCTAGCGCAGGGGTTGCACTGACGTCAGTACGCCGAGCTCTCATTGGCTCTGATGGAGGGATAGTGGGTACACCTCAAGGCTAGCTGCCTTGACGTCTATCCACTATCCTTCAATCGGAGCCAATCAGGGCTCGGCGTTCTGACGTCACCAAAACCCCTACTAAGAAGCAGACGAATTTGCGCTCTGCATTGCGAGGAGACTGTTTGGGCATTTTTCCGCTCAGAAATCTTCATGCGACCTTTTCTATTTTATAGCCTAAAGAAGAAAAAAAATGTTAGCGTTCGTGAGAGTTTCGTTGGCCTTAAAATAGCGTCCTGTATGTCCGCTGCAAACAAGCAACTTTACCAGAGCAGAACGGGTGCTAACCTGGCAGTCTTTAGCGTATACCATATTAGAGAGTTTTAGTAGATCGTTCCGATACCTCCGATACCCCCGATAACGATACTATATATGTAAGCGCGAAGGTGGAGGCAGAGTATCGGGTATCGTTATCGGAGTCATCGGAACGATCTACTAAAACTCTCTATTATGAAGTATAGTGATTACGCTCGCACGCCGGTACGATGCTTATCCGTATCGAAACGGGCAAGGGTGGTGGGGATCAAACTTGAAAAGCCCAAAAAGCCGCTTGGCTCTTAGCATTATCAAATTTGGCAATTTTCGTCACATCTCTAATTATGCTACAAAATGTGGATCTGAATATTATTTAAAAAAACTTTTAGGAAACATTCGCCGGCTATTTATTGTTTACGATTGCGGTGCTGGTGAGGTAGGCTCTTACCCAATAGGCGACGTGGATTCGGCTGACGTGCAGCGATTCCGCGGATGCATCGCAGTGAAAAGGCAGAGAGCTTTCGAAGGAAAGAAGGCGCAAAAGAGTCCAGTTTTCTTTAAAAGTTCTATAGCGAAGAATTTTTTTTGCTCCCTATTTTTGTGTTTTGTGTTTCTTTTCGCACCTTTTACGACGATCGGTGGATGAAATTCGATTTCAGAATCGTTTCATGGTCCCTTTAATCTTCTTCATAGACTCAATAATAATTTCTCTTCTTGAAAAATTATAACTGCTATTGCGACCGAAAGTTCTTGAGCAGCAAGCGCGCAGGACGGTCCGTATCTTCAAGGTGACTGTTGAGTCTACACGCATAATTAAGTTGGCAAGGCTTTCATGACAAATTCAGACTCATATAAAATAGGTTAGCGAGCATTGCTGCCAGCGTTATGGCAATCAAATTAATCCCGGCAGTAGAAAGACGCTGGTGTTGTGGCGAATAAGACGTAGTGAACCCCCCTTCGATTAAATGCAATTAACGAGCGCGTTGGTAACGGCAGCAATAAGAGGAAAAAATAAACGCACAACGGACGACAGACAGACACGAACATCGCAGATACCGGTGACGGGCTCATCATGCAGCTACGTTGCATTAATCGGAACAGGACTAATCCGAAGGGACAATACGCGGTGTGACATGATACACAACTCCTACACGTGTGTCGCCGAAAGCTTTATTGTTGAATACGCGCTGCTGCCTTTCTCGGATCGATAAAGAATATCCGTGGCGACGACGAGTCGGAGCTCACCCCAAAATGAGGGCAAAACAGCGACCGAAAAGAAAGACACCTCAAAATTACCCCACCCATCTGGTTCGTCGCAGATGTCGGAGGATTTAGCAGAAACAGAAAAGAGGACCCAACACACGGAATTTTGAAAGTTATATTTACACCCAAAACACGAACCTTAGAGAACTCATGCATACACTCGCATGCATACTATGTAAAGAAATCCCTTGTTCCACTCTGCTCGCCACACTGGGTGGTCTCCTTCGTGTGTCTGCGGGGCCCGACAAACTGGCGACCGCAAACACAGGTCCAATTACATCCCCGCGAATGATCTTTTCCCATGTATCCAATGGGTCGCCTTAATTATCGAGCCGTGAACGCCAAGCAGGCCGTGGCGTGCATGCTGCCCTGTAGCAATACCACCCAGAAGACAAGGCCGGCTCATGACGTCATTCTTAGTGGATCATGATTGTGACATCCGACGCAACCATAGGCGGCGCTGCGTGGATGTAGTGATGACGTTTGGGGAGAAAGGCCCAGGCCATGCGTCTTCTAGGTTGTATGGCCTCCAGGCGGCGTGGCAACGCGTACCTCCCCCTGCACGTCGATCGCCGAGGGCCTGGAATTAGGGGACATCAACAACCAGCTAATCAACATTTCGTCGGCCGCACACGCGTCCCTCGCGATATCGTTGTTACCGCAGCGTTACGTGTGACCCCTGGCCCTAAGCGCGCCCCAAGTTTGACCTGTCCTCGTCGATGATTGGTGTGGAGCGTCCGCGGACGTCCAACAACTATGCATTTCTCCGCTCCTCGAGGCCTGGCGGAGGCAAGTGGTCAGTTGGGCCGTGAGGTCGCATCCAGTACAGGTCGCGCTAATACACGGTCATGCATCAGCGTAAACTAACGCTTCAGCGCGGCTCAGACAACCCGACAAGTACCCGGCTTCTCAGCAAAATCTGCAGCCGCGTGACTCACTACAGTGTGCGCCAGCATTTTTGGTAAAAGTTTACAGGTGAAAAATGTTTAAAGATAAACTTTCTCACCTTAAAAGAAAGAACTGCTCTGGGCAAATCCACACCGCCATTTCGCTGACGATGCCAATGCGCGTGAGAAGAGAAGTGCTGTCGACAGATGCCAGCTGTACGCCGAGGATACCCGCCATCTGGCTGGTGAAAACGCGAACTTTGCCGAACCATCTCCAGGTTTGTTCCTCGTGGTTCGACTGGGCTGAACGTTTGACGAACCTGCGAAACTTTGTTTGCGTATTCGACCTCGGTTCGACTTGTGATAAAATAAGATCCAGCATATGAATGCAGGTTTGCGAATTTTTTGAAAAAATAAAGGTTATTTGATTTGTTAAACAGTGCTGCAATTAAAAACAACTAATTATAATCACTGAAAATGTTGATAACTCACTGTTTGTACTGGTATTAACTGAAATAACCAATCAGTGCCGCCTTAATCATTCCCAGTCATCATCCATCCGTGCTCATCTGCTGTAGCCCGTCGCATGCGCACACGAGTTTCATCCCTGAAGGCGGCGTTCGATTGAATCCCTTCACTTCAAAAGTTCGAAATGAACGCGAATGACCCTGAACCTTCGCCGTTCATGACACCAGTTGAGAAGACGACCTGCAAAGAACTAATCACGGTGCCACCAGATCTCACGATACCATGACCAGCCAGCTCACCAGTAATGCGGTCACTGGCGGCCATCTTTTGTAGAGCGATCATCTTCAGCCAGAAGACAGCTGCCAGCCACCTGGCAGCCACCATCATCCCATCCACGAAGATTTCGCGCGTTTTGGCGAAGTAGTGGCAGGCCACTGGGTAAACAGCGTAAGAGATCGCACTGATCGAAATCGACAAAACATGTTTTTAAAACCCGCGTGAACGAGTTCTGTCTTGAGTGGACCCGGAAGAAAGTTTCACGAAATTGCGGATACCGGGAAACAGCAGCGCAGCACGTACCGTTTGACGAGGTGCCATCGGCGTTAGCATGCCGGTACGTAATCACTACGCGAGCTGCGCTGCTTTCCGGGAAACATGCCGCAGAACCTTCGCCGGGTCCCCAGCAGGCTACCGTCTGGCTGGGTTTCAGGAACTGTTTCACTGAACAACTTCAATCACACGAACATCACCTTATGCAGTAATAGTGTACCAGATTCATAATATTTTGATGCCATAGCCCGTCAGCACTTAAACGAACGCCACGGCTGGCTCACATGACATGAGATGATATAAGTCTACCAAAGATAACACAGGCCGCATTCCATCCAGCAGGTCATGAAAGATCGCACATACTGACTCTAGATAGTGCGTCCGCCATTTTCCCGCTTATCTCAATGCGCGCAGCGGCGATACAGGCAGACCCCGGGTCGGCATCATCAGAGTATTTGCTGAATCAACATCCGCGAACCCGCCGGTAGAAAGATCATATTCCCGTTTTCGTGGTTATATGTATGTACGTGTCTTCGCGGCCGCGTCAACGGTAACCAAACCAAGGGTTCGATTCGTGTGCGGCGCGTCAGAGGGTATCATTAAACCGCGCCAACACCAGATTTGAGATTTTACGGTAGCAGTTTTAATGTAGCGTAATGAGTAGATTGCTTTTATAAAAATAGAATAGCTCAGAATTTAGTTTACAACGTTAAATCATCACTGTTTATATTGCTGAAAAAAGCCAGTCTTCGCGATTACCATGGCAACGTTGTTTTCTTTTCTCTCGTTCTGTCGTTTCCTTTCACATCTTCATCAACCTGTTGGCAACAAGGCATTGACTGCCACTCCTCCTCACCCACCTTTATCTCCACAGGAGGGGTAGAGCTGGTCAAATATCCAGCAATTCGTCATTGAGATCAGTACAGGCGTTCCTGATGGCGGCCATCTGTCATGCGGTCTTCTGGTACCAGAAACCGGTCTCATAAAACATCGTCCTCGATCAGAGCATAAATATTGCTTTCAGGGAAAGTTCTCTTTAAGAGGAAGAAAAAATAAAATAACAACATTCAGAGGGACATCAACATACGCAGGATCAGCAACCGACTTTGGCCTCTGGCAGAGAAAGACTGATGAAAAAGCCGCATGCTGTTTTTTGCTGACTCGTCCCTCTTAACTGGACCAATGTAGTCGTTAAGATATAGCTGTTTATACCCAATCGACGGCAAGAGTTCCACGGCGCGAGGCTGACGCTGCCACCCACGGAGCTGGAAATCGTCAGGCCGAGAGTCATAAGCGTCATGATGCTCGTTTGATTTCCTTCAAGATAAATCCACAGACAACACTTGTTTCCAGCGGCATTTGGTGTAACATCATATCAATATTTTCGCTGGCTGTGAAATGCACTGTTTTCGCCGTGAGCGAGAAGTTTCAGCTTGACTGCAGCAGTCCGCGGTCGCTTCCTGACCTGCTCGTTCAGCCAGAGATGCGTCGCCCGTCCTTGGCCCTGCCCTGAGCCGT
Organism: Ixodes ricinus; assembly: GCA_037355805.1. Lineage (NCBI taxonomy): Eukaryota > Metazoa > Arthropoda > Arachnida > Ixodida > Ixodidae > Ixodes > Ixodes ricinus. The sequence goes on from JAZHYW010004198.1 coordinate 30,705, forward strand.
TATTGCCTGCACAAAACACCAGCGGTATTGTTCGGGCCATGTCCCAGCCGTATCCGTCTGTCTTAGGCTGGGTGATAGAGCATTTGTGTCCGACGCTCTTGTTCATCTTTCAATTTCGAACGCGTTCATTCTCTCCCAGCCGAGCTGTGCTGGCAAAGACGGTTACCCCGCCATTTTATTAATGGGCAGTTTTCAGCTCTTATCCGTATGTGCACTGTCGGCATCGGGCAATACAGCGATGGAATCAACCTCCTGTACAATGCAGATAAAGATACCCAGCTCGCCGTAGTCATTAAACGTAAACGTATATGGTAGACATCGTCAGCGTAGAGGGAAATAAAGTATCAACTTTTTGCCAGCGAGCAGCAAAAGCGATAGTGCGTGGTAAAGTCGGGCGGGGGAGGTTATCTAATTCAAACAAAATAAAAAAGTTCTTTCGTTTGTTTATGTTGTACAAAATGAGCGTTCAGTCCAGTACGGGCGCGACCGTCTGCGGTGCGAGGGCGGGAGCAGCTTGGTCAGAGTACATTTTGTTATTGTTGTTTTTGTTTCCTGCATATTTTTTTTGTTGTTATATTTTACGTTACGCGTAGCAAAAAACGGGTGGTCTTTTTTCTTGCACCGACTGTTTTTTTTGAGATCGGCGGCGTTTGTTTTCATTTTCTTTTCTGTGTCATTGCTGAATTTTTTCTGTAATGCACAAAACAATATAAATTAAAGATTGCTTTTTCTTTCTTGTATTCTGCTGCCTTAGGGTTAGGCTGACAACAGTGTTGCAAGACCGTTACAAATTCAGCCAGATAAAAATATCACAACGTTGAGCGCGAGATAGCGTTAAAAAGTTCGCACGCAGTCGTCAGTAAAGAGTTCTGTCGGGACCTGGTATCGTGGAACCACCAACCAGAGTGGTGTGCTTACTGCGGTGTTCCGCCCACTGCTCAAAATCGAACCAGGAGAAGGAACTTTTGCACCAGGCGTTTTGCGCCTGACTCTTCGCCCTGCGCCATAAACGTTGTCATAAGCGAGAACAAAAAGAATAAACAATGACTGCTGATGATTGCGCTATACAGTGAGGACATTAAGACAAACAGACACAAAAAAAGCATCAGACCAGCTTTAAGCCGTAAATAAAATTACTGCCCAATGCACGGTTAAATCCGGTAATGCGCTGCCATTACTAAGTGTGCTCGCTTTGTCTGGTACAAAACGACTCTAAACACGGCAAATAGCAGTCAATTCTCGTGCCCAGCGACTAACAGTTGCAGACGTTACCTCATGAGCTACGTCACTTGCTATTTAATCTATAAATCCCAAGCGCTGCTTGCTGAAAAGGACTGTTGCGCTGATTGCTTAGTTTCAAAAGGAATTACAGCGTTTTATGTTTTTGAAGTGAAAAGAAAAGAGCACATATCGAACGCTATCTCTGCATAACGTGAGAAGGCAGCCCGGCAACAAGTCAAGATTTCACAACGAACCGTTACCATATTGGCATATTCAAAGTCTTGTCAATCCATTTTTGTCATATAGCGTTAAGTCTGAAGCATACTTAGCTATAAGCAACGCTATATGCGCATACAGGCGCTACTCTTTCCGGAATAAATTCAAAGTCGCGTGTGCAAGGCTGAGCGTCTACCGACAATCTACATCCACGCACAAGATGAGCAACATAACTTCATTTGGACTTTTCTCTGTGGACCCAGAGCGGTTTAAAAGCCAGCACCTAAGTTTCGAATGCCAGCCCTAGTCGGGACCCAGTGATTGAACACTTTCAAGGGCTCCGCAATACATGGTCGGCTTTTCACTACCTGCTGTCCGCTGCGGTATACTTTAGCGATAACAAAGGCGATTAATTCATCTGTTTGAATTGTGCTCTTTAGGCTTCTGGGAACCTGGCATACGGCTCAAATTTTTATAGACATTTGTGACGCATACTTATACCTAACGAAAGAACTGGTGCGAAACCGAACTCAACTATCTATGCGTTTCTCGCTTTTGGCCTGCAGCGAGTACGGAGGTGACGCGCGCAGTGACGTCACATGAATTGTCGGTACTGGCAGGCGATTTAGGCGCTCGGATGGACTTGGCTACCGCGGTGGTTATAGCAGCGCGGTGGCGCGGTCGTTTCAGCTGAATTTGTCTGCCTGCTGACGGTACGCTCTGGCGAAAGCGAAGCCTGAAGCCTGCCTGGAACCGAACACCAACGGAACGTGGAGCGCGCGTGGCGGCGCTCTGCTATCACCCGACGGAGACCGCAAAAGTACAGTCGTGGTAAACGAGCGCCCGCATGCTGAAGGACGGACGCCGAGGGAAAGCGGCAGCGATCTGGCCGTTCTGGCCGTCAGGTGCTGGCGCGTCATGACCAATCGCTGACGCGACGTCGCAAACGGCGCGCGTCAGCCTGTTTGGCGTGGGCCATGCGCGATTTGTCACAAACGGCGCGATGTTTATGACGTCGCGCGTCTTGTCCATCGGTCACGCTGAGCTCCAAGCCCTGGCTTCTCCGGCAACTCGGGCGCTCCAGTCGATCCCGGTACTATTACCGCGATCACGACGACGGCGTTAAAGCGCCGGTTTCGGCTGAAATTTGGGCAACGTGGCCTGGAGACGTGCCTGGAACCCAGTTCAATCGCCAAAGATGTCCTAAATTGCCTCATTGTCCTTTAAGTTCGGTTGACTACAATTTGGAAAGCAAACCGTTCTCCCGCAAACTTCGAACTTGGCAAACGGGAACAATTTGTTTGTTTTATGTAATATTTTTAAAACTAAAAGTTCAAAAATTACAATTAGGTTCACAAGATCACCAGAAGAAATTTTCCGTATGAGCTAGCCTCTCGCACAAAAAACAATTTTAGGAGGTTTGATCTTGACCCGCTTGATGTAATTTTTCGGGCTTTAACTTAGAAAACTTATTATGCGAAAACGAACATACGTTTTTGGTGCCAGAGAATTCGAAGTTTGAAGCTATAAAGCTAGTAAAATTCCAGCATCCTTGCCTATTACCTACAAGAGTTTAATAGCTATATTTTAGATGATCATCCAGTCATCGGCTAAGATTGGCTTCCAATCTTAAACTGTTGCATTTATTTTCGCGCTTGTTTCCTACCGCCTGCTTGGAAAACAGTGAAAGCGTCGCCGCCTTCATTGGTATTTCCTTCTCTTTGTATCTAGTAAGAAAACATCAAAGCCTTATCTAGCTAAAGTAGAAGCAGAGCTTCGGTTCCAAAGCACAATGGTCACCATGCTGGGAACTCTGGAGGAGGTGAAAAGGGCCTTCTGCGGAAAACGACCCAACAACAGCCTTGAACATTGGAAGGTCACCTCCGACTCGATTGGCCAGAAGTTCTCTCATCATAACGGTACGTGAAAAAGCGGATGCAAAAATAGAATTGACTTTGACGCCACACAATTTTTGAACAATTGCTGCTTGCAGGACGAGTGTTCCAGACGAGCAGTTCCGAACCCAAGATTTTCTTCGATCGGAAAACAGATCGTTTCTGGGAAGCGCAGTCAGTGAAACTCCTATGGCACGATTTTGGAGGAAGGCATCGGTCATACTCACATCCGCATATAGTACCTTCCACCCTGCGGCATATGGACAAACTTGGCCCTCCATGTCTGCTCGTTGAAATATTGGTATATCCGATTCAATTCATATCGGAGAAGTCAGAAAATGGCTTATGACGTTCAAAAATAAATAGAAGTTTTGGCTTCGCTGATTAAAAGAAACACCGCGTAATTTGTTTTAACGCTATAAAGCAGGTAACTATACCCCTAAAAAAACCCATGAATCTACTTTCCCGAAGAACACTTGATATACTAATTCACCTTAATTCACGGAGGCAGCTCAGCGAATCACGATGCAAAGAAACATATAGATTAGACTAAAAAGCGCAGTCTGAGTTGCATATTTATTAACAGGAAAGTCGCTTGTACTGCTTAGCGTATCACAAATCTGTAATTACATTTTTTTTATAAATTATACGTTTTTTAATGATATCCGCTTAGCTGCTCTGAAGCAGGGAAGGCTTTCCAAGTGTTGTACGGGAAAGTAGACGCACGGGCTTTTTTTAGAGTGTAGTGTTATTTTTTTGTGATAGCTGCTGAAAAATCAATTTCAGCATGTTTGCATTGTTATTGCTGGTGATAATAAAAGTAGCAATTTGTTAAGTAAAATGTTTTTGTGATAGTTCCTACAATGCCAATTTCCGACGTCGTTCTAACGTCTTTTTATCTGTATAAGTTACCGCACATTGTTATAAAAATCATATTTTATATATATTGTATTGTGTCGTTACAAATAAATAAGTATTGCATTTTTAAAGATTGCCATTGTATTGTTTTTCATGTTGATTTCATGATTAAATATAATATGCCAATCATCTTCTAGTCTTGCTTACGGTGCATGAAATAACTTTGTAATTAACAATAATAATAAAGTGTGTGAATTGTATCCTGCATGCGTACATAATATACTAAAAGCATTTATATAGAAATTTGAGATTAAATAAAAGAGATAATTCCAAAGTCGAATACATTTAGCGAGAGATATCATAAAGGACGGCAAGTCGAGGCTGAAGACAGAACGTCGAATGCCATACCGGTTACCTTGAATTTATTGCTCGTATGCGCTGGCATGTGACGGATGTCGCAGACTGTCGAATATGTCTGTTGGTGTATTTCTTTGTGTATGATGTATAAGCTACCGCGACCCGACTTGAGGGGACTATATGCCCCTACATTTGCTAAGCGATCACCGTCCCTCACGTGCCGGTGAAAGTATCGCAAAAATGTCCCTCTTACTAAGTGGGACTGACCTCGAGATTTAAGGAGACGCTGTATCGCATTACTTTAAGAGGAGTGGTGTCTCACTTAATTCAAGAGAGCATCCCATGTGCTATTCAGAGGTCTGTCGCCCCCGCTAAAGTTAAGCGGTGAAAAAATCGAAGATGTCATCCTCTGCACTGGCGGGACCGGGCTTAGAGATGTACGGCGTGCATCGTCTGCGAAATGGCGGCGTAGATTGCCCAGAGCGGGTTTTTTGGCTTGTTTTTATTTTGAACGAAGTAGGTTCATTTCCCTGGTTGTTGGTTTTTTCACTGTAAGCTCCACCCACCTGCTTGCACCTCTGTAGTAAATTGCCTTTTGACACTTTTACAAAACCAATTTTGCGGCCTGCCTAAAGCGGCCTGCCGCCGGCTTGCCAGTTTTACATGATACCGCATGCTGTAGGACAAACCTGCCCCCCCCCGCCCAACGTCATCACTAGTGGATCACGCAAACACGCCCCAATCGATGGCGTCATGCGCGAGCCTTGTCTTCTAGTTGGGTGGTGTGCCAGCTACGAGACGGGCGGTGTACCGCGCACACACGTCGAGGAAGCTGGGACGAGTAGCTGTAATCGAGATTGGGCAGGAATCTGTCGGCGTTCCTGGGTAAGCAACGTTCGCCCAGGGCCGAAACTGCTATCAGCGACATGAGCGTATAATTACCGCAGCGGCTCACCTTGTGGCACGGTCGCTTTAACGTGAATGAATTCACGCGCGGAAGTTTTAATAATTCCTGTTCTTTTTTTTCGTTTTTCTTTGCAAACTGTGCTGGTATCGGGAGTCCGTTCCTCTTTGAAGCATGTTTTGAAGCGTACGCGCCCGTGTGATATTCGAGACATGGAAGGCGGCCTTAGCGTTGAGATGACACAAAGCGTCCCCTAATTTTAAAACTCCTATTTCTAGAGCTCCTAGTGTCGTTGTGTTGTCGTTGTTGATGTCTTTTTTCTAGAAGAGCATTAAATTTATTATTTGAATAAAAAACAAATAAAAGACCTGCCGACGGTATACTATAAAGCTCTCTCTACGCAGAATGCCGGACTGGATCAAATGCTATGGGACTATATAAAATATTCTTCCACACTAATTTACTGACGATAGTCACGTCACGATGCCACGTTGTGGTGTCGCGTGATATGTGACATCGCTTGACGTTATCGTAAAGGGACGTTGCGCGACACGAGATCAATCGGTACGTAGCGGGATCACAGTAATGTGGTCACGCACGTGATAACGTGAACTATGGTGGATCACGATGACACTATCGCGTTAGCGTGATCACGTAACTCTATGCTTGTTACGTCATCAGTGACATTATAGTGTTTTAGTAGATCGTTCAGTCACACCCGCTACGCTATCCGCAATCCGCTCCGATGTCCGCTATATGTAGCGTAGCGGAACTTCCATTTCAAGTTTTGGTAGAACGTTCGCAACCCGCTGCAGATTACAGCTTCACGACAGCTAACGCATACGCCACTGGAGGCTCTTTCAGAGACTAGGTTTGTGGAAGCAATTCTAACGATTTTTATCATTTTTTATCGAATGAAAGTGCAAATATTTGCCTCTTTCTTAAGTAAACGATTATTATGTTTGTAATTGAATACAACTGACAGCCAAGCTGCCAAGCCAATCCGATATGAGTCAAGTGCCAAGAAAGCCACTAGAAATCTTCAAAAATAAATGACAACAACCGTCAGTTCTTCTGTTGTAGTCGTCGCGATCGGTCTTTCATACCTCTTTCTCACTCTTCTCCAGAAATGCAAACATCACTGAAGTCCCTCAGATGCGCCTGCTTGCTCGCTAGTCCTTGGTCGGAAGCAAGCGAGAATCGTTACGACAAAAGCGGCCGAGCAGGAGGCCTCACCCTTTGCTCACAAACACCACGGACCTCGAACCTTTTTATTTTTTTCCCCGTGGCCGTATTTAGCATGTTTGCTATGAATCGCTACCTGCTGCAATCCTGGAACGGCTTTGATCGCGGCTACTTCTCGGCAGCAAGACAGAATCCGCCCCTCAGAACCATGATCGCGAAGCGGACAGACCGGACAGGTGAGTGCCCTACAAGCTGCGTCTCTCCCTAATATCGTCAAGACTCGTTATCGCGTGGTGTAACTCCTGATGTACACCTTCGACGTCTCGACTCGTGGGAAATATACTTCACAACTCGAAGTTGTGTCAAGTAACCTGGTGCTGTGCGCTGCGCAGCTGGCGTTACGCCGTTTCAAGCCCCGCTCTCCCCAAATAGTCAACAAGTTACAAATCTCATGCCGTAAATCTGAAACGTCTCTCGACAAACCTCAAGCTCCAACAACTTTTTCCCCATCACATGTTCGTGCATATACATTCTGGCCGTCCGTTAACGGATCCCCCGCAATCGGCCGATCAGCCGCTCGCGAGCAGCACCTGTTCAGCGCGCCCTCTACGCACCGCACCTGACAGCTGCGCACGGGCATCGCAGCCCCGACTAAAAACGAAAAAAATTAAAAACTATCAAGCTGAAAGGCGGCGGGCCAAGCGGTTCCAGCTGCCTGCCCCACCAACCCAGACGAAGAGCTAGCGGGGAAGCCCAAGGAGCGATACCTGGCCTCCCCGATAGACCCTGGTCCACTATGCGCAAGTGCAACCTCCCCTTTTCCTTCTTTTCCGGCCACGACAACCTCCTACCTTGTGTGCATGTGTTCACCTACAGTCTACAGACTCTCTTACGTAGGTTAGCCGCAATACCTAGATGTCGCGAACTTTCAGAATTTGGAATTTTGAGGAACAAATAGTTTATAAAGTAATTTATGATATACTATAAAATGATTATCAATGTTTACATGATATAAAAGCTAAAAGCAAACAGATGTGCCTTAAATGCTTTAGTAGATCCACTAATGACGACGTTTAAGGGGGAAAGGTTCAGGCCTTGGCCCTGGTCTTTTAGGAGGTATATTGCATTAGATCGGGTTTAATTTTCTCTTGCGCAAAAGTTGAACATTATCGACAGTTTCGCGATAATCGTTACCTTACGTCATCCTTTGCAGGTGCGCTTACTTGGCTCAAACGACGAAGACAAATTGAAGAAACAAGCACATAAAAAAGATAGGGCGAGGAAGTGAAGGCCAGGGAAAAGGAAGCAGACGAAACGCTGGAGAGAGGAGGAGGTTTCCTCTCTCTCTCCAGTGTTCCGTCTGCTGCCTCCTCCCCGGCCTTCTTTCCCTCGCCCTGCATTTTCGGGTTGCAGGGCTGGAGGGGAGGCGTGCTCATTGCCTGGTTCGGCATGGTAGGCAGGAAGTGACGGTGTGGGGTGTCTTTGCTTTCCGTATTGTGGCAGAAACACCACCTGTTTATGATCCACATGGCGGCGCTGTTGCTCTCTATAAGGCTCACGCGTGATATACTGCGCCTTGTTTAAGCCGATTTAGGAAATTTATTGTCTAAGATAAGAAAAGAAGAATAGGTTGAAGTGGTTTTGATATCAGTCTTTACTAAGGTGAGCTCCGGATCTGGCTTTCTGCACCCGTGTGTACTGTTGTCACATGAACATAAGGATCATCTAAATCCTATCACATTATGCTGCAGTCGCATTGGTGGCGGGGTTCCGGCATGCTGCCACGAATCGACTGATGAACCCTCGCCCAGCGATGACCTCTACACTTCCAGCCATAGCCCACTTTAATTTCAACACATGGAGACAAGAATTCCTGGCTTCAGGACAGAGGTTACAGGAGGATGTTTAAGCTTCGCCTTTAGGAGTGGAACGCGATAGCTAATTGTAAACCCCGCTCGTTCACAAGCCTTGCAAGGCAGTGCCAGTGATTATATGAGAAGTGGGAATATTTCGAGCGAGAAATTAAAGCACGGGCTATAGAAAGGTCGTCTATATTAAAATGCCAGGGAAAAGAACAAAGATAGGATAATGACGCAGACGTAATCAACACTCCCAAGGGCGAACAAGACCATCCCAATTCTAATTATTCAGCGATTAAAGAAACTACAAGCGAAACAGATATACCTTCCAACAAGAACGTTATCGCGGCGCGACGAATTCAAATAAAAACACAAACTTTTTTTTTTGGAGGAGGGAACAACTTATTAGCCGGGCATTGCTGACGAGAGAAAGCACGCATTAGATAAAGAATTTCCATTATTGAGTACCTCAGTGTTACTTGCAACGAAAAAATTGAAAGCCGTTTACAACTCCCTGTAACGCCGAATTAGAGCGCAGCTCTTGAGGAGGAAAGGCACGGGTGGGGGGGGGGGGTCACGTGATTTCGGGGAGGAAGGGTCACGTGGCCTGGGAGTCACGTGACACTCGAGAAGGGGGCGTGATTTTCCCGCTAAATTTAGCGGGAAAATTTTCCCGCTAGATTTAGCGGGGAAAATAGGGAGTTTTCGTAGACCGCGTTCTCCCCTCCGCTAAGCTCCGCTAAGCCCTCCGCAACGAAGAAGCCGCTACCGCGCCTGCACGCCGATAGCCTTGGCTGTAGAAACCCGGATCTCGTAGCGGGTTGCGGACAGCGTTGCGGGACAGCGGAAACGATCTACGAAAACTCCCTACTATTCCGCTAAATTTAGCGGGGAAAATTTTCTGCTAGATTTAGCGGGAAAACTTTTCCGCTAGATTTAGCGGGAATAATTTTCCGCTAGATTTAGCGGAAAATTTTCGCTAAATTTAGCGGGGAAAATTTCCGCTAGATTTAGCGGGGAAAATTTTCCGCTAGATTTAGCGGGAAACTTTCCCGCTAGATTTAGTGGGGAAAATTTTCCGCTAGATTTAGCGGGGAAAATTACCCATCATGCATCGCGCGGTTACGCCGACGGCGACGGCGACGCCGCTCAAGCCGGAAACGGGAGCCTAAGAGCTGCGCTCTAAAAGATGCCCTTGAATTAGCTTTTGTCGAATATTATGAGCAACTGTTCGGGGGACACGGAATGCCAAAAGACATGGCAGGTATTAAGGGACTACTTCAATGCCTGAGATATCACAGCCTCACAGGAGGAAAAAGAAAGCGGATAAAAAGAACCCAGCATAAGATTTAAAAAAGAAAACGCGATCGATGGGTTGGCGTTGCACAAAACACCTGGGCCTGATAATCTTCAAAAAGAGCTTTATAAAAAAAAAAATTCAGAAGCGAAGTAAAAAAATTTGCCCTCATCTTTTCTTCGATCGCACTCAGGTTTTATTCATAAATCTGATGACGAGAGCGTGCGACAACGTGTAACTGAGTATCGACCAATAGCACTCTTAAAGGGGCACTCAAGTGGTTTTTGAGTCCGTGTTTTGATGATGACAACTGAATCTAGACGCCCTAAGTATCCCTAAAAACCAAAAAAATATAGTCATACGGTGAATATTTTTTAATAAAAATGTAATTGAAGCCCGCCAAACCTCGGATCCATCCGAAAACGAAACCACTTTCATTGGTCCTTGCACGCGTATCAAAAGGATCTCGGGCCAATGGCGTTGGACGACGTTCCGTCGCGCAGTGATCGCGAGGGAGCCGCACCGGCCGAACTCTTTGTCATTCGAGCTTCGATCATGGCGGAATTCTCTACGCTCGAGGACCTGACGCCGTTAGAGGTTGAAATTCTTCGGCGGACAGCCGACCTGGGGATGATTTTCTTTGACGCCACTCCGAAGCGCAATGTGGACGATAGCAGCGCTTCGGAGTCGTGCTCGGGTTAGGACGACGAAACGCAGGCCTTTTCGGGCGTTCTTCGATTTGCGTTTGGGGCAAGTCGTTACCAAACCAACGTTTGGCATCGCAGCGTAACCTCTGGTACGTGATATCATGCGATGTCGCCACGTTGACTTTCGCCTCGGGAAGAGTCTGGTTCAGACATGTGCAACGAGCGCGTTACCATACGACTGCGTCCGTTGCAACCGGAACGACCGCTCTGCGCCGCGCGTACACACCTGCAACAAGCGCAGCGGGTCGTCAGCACGGCGAGCGCTTCTACGCCGCCGTCAGCTGTTTCAGCGGCGCCTCTAAAAGGGGACGCACTGACACTCAATGCTGTAACAGAATATAGACATACAGTTTTCTATAGCCAAAAGCTTTATATATTCTTTTTCTGCTGTGGCTAGCGTTACGTCCGGACGGAGCACTGGAAACGCGTATACCTAACCCTCCCCCCCCCCCCCCCGCCCTCCTCTCTCTCCCCGTGAACCTTGGGAAGGCGGAGATTTGGACGTAACTTGGGTTACGTCGGACGTAACGCTAGACACTTCGATTTTTTTTTGCGATAGGCTTGCAGGGTACAGTGGACGAAAGAAAAAGGTTCAGTAAGCCGTCTTGGACGATCACGACTCTGATACACGACTTTGCCAATAGTACAAATATCGCCACACGCCTTTTCTACGATTATAAAAGACGATGTAACCTTAGCAGCGATATAGCAACGTAGAAATATGATTTCGTGATCAGATATAAACGTTGCGAGCGTTCAGGATTGCTAACACTAATTACTTTTCTCCGGTGATGAAAACGCGTGAAAATTCGCATCCTTTATACGGTACGCGCCAGTAATACGCTGAACTTGAGCACACGCATGAAATGCGCCAAATAAGAAATCCGGGTGATGTTCGAGGGCACAAATGCTTAGAAAGCACCACTGTAGTCGAAGTAAACAAACACGACGGCACGGGCGTTTCTGCTATCTTGAGAGTGCCACCATGCACGACACCGCCGCTCGAGTAAGTGCATCTTCCCTTCTAGTACGTGCTGGGTTATCATTGCGACACACGACGAAAAATCACAGTCAAAGATAGCGCTTTTACGCGGAACGATGAGCTTCCACCACCCGACCACGCCAACGATCACCACCGACGCCATGTTTGCAGAGAAGAGGCCGGCCCGCGCGACCGGCACGACCGGCATGCAACGCGCGCAACCAGTTCTCCTCGACCTGTGATTGGTCTGTCGCTGCGGTTGTTTCCAACGCAGCGGGGAAAGAAAGACCGCCAAAATTTTCAAACATACGATAATTTCATTGGTCCTCGCAAGTGCAGAAAAGAGTCCGCACGTATTTTATTCCTGCGTGATTAATAGGCGGTTCTGCCTTCTAAAACTGAAGATACTCATTCACTGACACTTCCTTAACGCCATCGCACCAAAAGTAGCTTCCCCAAAACCGCTTGAGTGCCCCTTTAATTGTTGCCTACAAGATTTCTGGACGACTCCAACATGTGATGTGCAAGTTGGTAGGGCAATCCAAACGCGTGGCATTAGCGGCAGGTCTAGAGCACTGCACGGGCCGGAATTTCTAGGCCCGGCCCGACCCGGACTGCTCAAACTCAGCCCGAGCCCAACAATTTTTTTTTCTAAATATGAGCTTGAGCTTGGTTGATTATAAACATGAGCCCGACTGATTATAAACATGAGCCCGAAAAGTTTGCAGGCTTTAACGTAAAAAAAAAAAATTGTATAAGCATAAAGCCCGCAATCTCCCACTATATGCTTGTGGAGTCCATACGTTTTGTTTTATCCACTTGAAGGCTTTCCATGCGAAATGCACTAGGATCTGGGAAAGAATGCGTCCGCGGATGTTGACAGAAAACTCCCCATTGGTCGGGACAAGTATGGATATAAAAAAAAAGAGGGGGCACTTAGCGTGAGTCAGCCTTCCTTGGCATTATTAGATAGAGAGGTCCTGATCCCTTATTATCAACTCTAGGAATCGTCCTCGAGGTCGTCCTAGACGTCGTACTCTAGGCATCGTCCTAGACGTCGTAAAAAATAACAGCTTCGTTGGTCCTCCATCTTCACGTAAAAAAAAAGGCTCTACATTTTTTTTTTTTTTGAACGGCGCCGTAGTGATTGCATTTCGCTTATTTGTTTTCATTGAATCTAAAATATCTGTGAGCACACTTTTTTTATCAACAATTTAGGATTTTCGGCACGCAACTGCCCAGGCACGGCCCGAACACTTTTTGTTCAAGCCCAAGCCCGGCCCGGGCCCGAGAATATGCGTGCTACCCGGCCGGAGCCTGGCCCGGGGCCGGACCGGGCTAGGACTTTCGGGCTGGTCCGGTCCGTGCAATGAACTAGGCAGGTCTATTCAGACAAACATTCATGTAGCATTAAACTATTTTGGAATGTTCAGCAGACGAAGGAAGTCGATACTTCAAAATGGTTTAGCAAGGTACCCCTCCTGCAGGTTGTGGGTTGTCGTCAGCCGCTACCTGTCCGACAACCGGACGCCGGCGCCTGGGGACTCTTTTCAGTCGCCTCCGTGGCGAAGGCGGTGTCTTTGGTGCCCGTTTGCCTCTTCCCGCGGGACCCACCTCGAAGACATTGGCGGCGGCGGCGGTGGACATCCTCGGACCCCCTCCATGAGAGCGTCGGCGCCCGAGGACCTGCACGTGCTGCGGGAGAGCCGGAAGGGAGGCTCCAACGGGAGACCGCCCACGATGGGAGACAAGAAGCTCCCGCCTGTCTGGTGCTCGGGAGACCGGGGTTCGCTTTCCCGACGGGGAAATCGGAAAATGGGACTCTTTCACGGGAACCGGGCCACGACGGACGTTCGCGGTGGTGGCGACCGCGATGTCGAGTCGACTCGGACGACGGCCCGGTGACATAATCCCGACCTAGACGTGGACCCTGGATCCTACCCTCGACGGCAACGTCCCCGGGATGCAGTGTGGACTAGTACCACCGGGGTGATCGGCATGAAGTGTGTATACAGTAGCGGCGCACCCTCTAAGGCTTCCTCGGTGACCTTTTGTGATCTCGTAACCCCCAGCAGAATGTGAGTGGAATAAACCTTTTCTGCCGAGAGCTATGCGTTGCTGTGTCACGTTCGTCCGGAGACAGGGGCCCGAGCATTCGGACGAGAACCCTACAGGGTAATGTTGCAGGCCACGATAACACCTCAGTTGCCGACTATTTTTGTATCATCATTATTTGGGCTCTCCGCTGTGATGACTGGGTTTGCAAAAGAAGTAGTGAATGCTTTGAAGTTTTTGATGGTGCGTTATTCGCGGGTCAGCGTGAAAAATACGTGCTTACCCCCCGCCGCAAAATGTTTTTTTTTTTCTCGGTTGCATAGTGCCGCGGTTTGGATGGACCAGAGAGGCATGTTCGTACCGTGGGGAGTGAACTGCTTACTGTGCAAGCAACCCGAGACAATTGAGCCTGAGTTCATAGACTGCTGGATGCAGTTATGTTCTGGGATGTTCTACAGCGAACTTTAAAAAAAGACCTTTGGCTAACCGCACAGTCAATACGATTTCTCCCAAATGAAAAACATAAAAGTGTTCCATCTGATATGATTATGGTGTCAGGTTTGCTTGGTTTGTGGAAATCCGGCATTGATGTATGCCATGCATGCAGCGGAAAAACCAAAATTCGCTTCCTAATTTTTCACTGAACTTATTGCCCAAAGGAAAATTGTTCCTGAATCTAAAGACGTAATGCCATGGCTGGGGAAAACTGTTGGACGAGTTGTTGTATAAGAAGGAATTTTAATTCGGCAACTGCCCCAAAGATCTGAATAATCTGTTTATATGCACTGAATAAAAACAAAACGTCTGCGTGGCCTAGTCGGTAGCCTGTCTGGCTCGTAAACGAAGGGTCGTAAGCTCGATCCCGCTCCGACTAAAATTCTTCGAATGTTTTCTTTAACATAAATCAATTACTTACCGACCAATCAGGATTTCCCCGTCCCACCGACGTGGACGCCGACGCCGGTTTTTCTGCGACAAAAAATCCTTAAAACTATCGCTTAAGAATTAATCTGTGAATGTTTATAAATTGTTTCGTGTGATTTCAGATAAAGCTTCAGATAACTGGCAACCATAATTTTAAGAAACAATAAGGTTAAATGTCGTTACTCTGAAGCGTAGCTTATTTAGTCTGAAATCACAGGATATGCTTTTCTTTCCTCCACAAATGTTTAGACAGTTCGCGGCAGAGCAAAGCAATATTACATGAGCTTCCTAACGCCGAATCTAATGCTGAGGAAGTCGAACTTTTGAATCACGGCGATCGGCAGTTGCGTCTAAGATGGCGGCGCCCACAACAGTTATCGGGGAACGGAGTGCCGATACTCTAAGCGCAGTTCATTTAGTGGCTCTAGAAGAGGCAGGTTACTTTGGATGCAGGCAATGAGCACAACTCCCCTTCAGACACCATAGCTTCGTCTTGTCGTGTTTGTATCTTCACTTTGTGTTCGTCGTTTGAGCTATTTTCATCATTTATAGCGCTTTCTCGTGGGTTAGCCACCTGCTGTTCCGCGGCCAATGGGAGTTTCGCCCGAAAGGTAGAAGCTGCAGCGAGCGCGAGGGGGACGGAGAGCTGTCGTCGTGGTCTTGAGGCTCCGCTGGGATCTCATCTCCGACGTCCAGACCATGTTTCATCTGCGAGACGGGCCGTGGTGGTCCTTCCCTAAACACCACACCCACCCGGTTCCGTCGTGGGGTGACCAGAAAGACGTGGGTGGCGTTGAGGAGAAACGGTGTAGTGGGTGCGTGCCAGCTCTTCGTTTCTACATGATGGCCGCGAACTGTTTGTCTTCGAGTGAAGGAAAAAGACAGGAACATGTTTTTAGTTTCTGAAGACACGCGTCTCGTTATGCAACATAAACACATTTTTCTGTAGGTGCTCTTGACATATATATTTTGTTGGTCGGTTTTCAATTTCCGCAATAAATTAAAAAGTAGTTTTTTGTGTTTTTAAGCTTAGTCAATTATAAGTTATAACAAATAAAAAACCGAAGTACGCACCCAGATTGTAAACACGATGCTTCGAACGGATCACTAGCTGCCGCGTCTATTTTTGTCGGTGTCGCTCGATTAGAGCGCATAGAAGCTCCAACAACACACTGGCACAACGGGTGGCAGCGCAGCAGAACGACAACGATCGGCACTGCAGTCCGAGTTGCAGGCCTCGAACGTCGATTGACCGAACGATTCGCCGAAACAAAAGCCAGACACACACGGATCATCAAGTCAGTCGTTCGACCACGAGAACTGTCCCCACAACCAAAACACAAGATGATGAACAACAACGACGCCAAGGAAAAAAAAGCGAAGTCGCGCGCGCACGCCGTGGCCCTTCAATTACTGCCACCAGCAGGCCGTTCCGTTCTCCGCAACCAACTAGTCAGCTAACGAAAGCGCCAGGTGGTCTTTGCACACCGTTCGATTAGCGCAGTTCGAGCCCCCGCTCTTCCGGTCGTCCTCGTCGCCAAAACAAAAGAATCGATCACCTCGGGGAGGAGGGAACACGGCTTCACAAATTGGACAGCGGACGCGTCGTCGTCGTCGCTGGCTTCGTCGACCGAGAGTCTGGTTGCCGACTGCTTCTACTCTTCTTTCTTCCTTTTTTCCCCCTTGTTTTCGGAGACAAAAGGATGATGCTCACGGGCGGCGCTTTTGCAAATGGGCGTCGCCGGGAGCGACAAACCCGAACGCTCCGCGCGAGATCTTTTCTGAGAGTACTTTCGTCTAGAATCGTTGCTGTGCTTCGTTACTTCGCCTTACATTGGACTGCAGCGAACGCTACACTCACACAAGCACTGGATTGACTCCTTCCGATGACTCGCAGCGTCCGCTAAGGTCCATCGTAAGTTGAAACGGAGTACAAATCTTCTATGGTCCGCCGTTCCACTTTACGATAGACCGCAAAGGACGCTACGAGCTATCCCAAACAAGCCGATGCCGTATGAGCTTCACGTGACCTGTGGAAGGAACGCAGCGATGCAGGTGTGCGTAGTCACGTGGTATGTTCACCACGTGGGATTGGCTGGGGTGACTCGAAGCCTCCACTGCGGTTCATTGTGAGGAGACACGGAGTACACGTTGTCTCGTTCCTTCTAAAGCGAAGAGGGCGCTCTGTAGTGTTTGGTTCCTTTCAGGTTCTCGATGGCTGCATGCCTTGTTGACTGGTTTTGGCGTCGGGGAGCCCCGTGTTGTATACACGATCGCTAACGAGGTGTTTCCAGCGTTGTTTATGGGAACAACTCGGAGGTCGTAGCGCTTGGACACGCGCATATTGCGAGCGTGGCAAGCGCCGCACCGCCATGTTATTCTGCGGCAGAGCCTGCATCTGACCCTGAATGCGTAATGATGGAGTAGCGGAAGCCTGCAGCGAAGGATGACTCGTTTCGGGGTTTGTTAAATAGTATCATTTTCTTTGGGAAATGTTTGAAGCTTGTGTTTACAGCGGCCGTTGTTTCCCCCTTTAGTAGTTTCGCAAGGTCGTGAATTTGTACAGGAAGTTTTGGGAAGTAATACGACGATTGTTAAAGTATATTTTTGTCACCGTAAATTATATGCCAGGAGGATACAAGTTACCGCGTTCTATTTTATAAAAGTGACAACTATAGAAATTATACTACCAATATTTCGAGAAAAGTGATGTACGCATTTATATGCTTAAAATTTTCTCGGCGATATTATGATCTTTTATAAGTTCGCTCGGCTAAACGTGACCTTGGTAACACAAACGCCACGTGCCATGTTTAGTTAAAAAAAAAAATCTCTTACGTACAACGAACGTTCCTCCTACTCAAGGAAAGTACCCGTTCATCCATCCATATCATCCGTCCTCCGCAACACGAGTGAAGACAACAGTGTATAGAAGCGGTTCCACTGAACTGGGACGACGAGACACTCGCCGCCGCCGCGGTCGCACTAAAATTAGCCTCCACAAATCAAACCTTTTCGATAAACAACCTCGGCTATTTGACGACTCCGCGATCCGACGCCAATTAGCGGCGTACCCGAAAAACACATCAAGACATCCGCGTGTTTGGCTATATTCTCTCTCGCCCATTGTCAACACTCGACGCTCATTCTCACGGGTCTTGATTAGTATAGGCAGCGCCGAAGGGATACGTACGGACTCGGAGTGGAGCGATTGAGAGGCACGTAAAAGGAGATCTTGCGCAGCGCCGCGGGAATCGTATACGGGTTAAATACGGGCTAGAGGGGACGTGCCTCGTTGAGCCGCCGCAGGACGCTGCGGAGGAACGGAGCCGCGATACCGACACAGTTCACACGATCCAGAATGTGCGCCGAAGCGCGACTCGTACACAACACAGTGGACTAGAGACACGCGCTATATCGTGCTCGCGGCCATGACGAACGAGAGTGAGTGCGGGAACGAAGAAGTGCTCCGCTCGTAATTGATTACGATATAATTGTTCCGAGTGCACTTCCACCGCCGAAATCGGTGTGACGACAGAAGGTTGGTTAAGTGGTTTCCGGCGTTACGGGTTGTTGGGCCAGTCACGCGTCTCGTTTAGACGTCGCGGAGCCTCATGACGTCAGAAAGCGCGTCTTGCTCCACAGCCAATGAGGTTGCCGCTTTAGCCGCCTCGAAAGAATCACGATGCAAGAAGCGGGAACATACGAAGCCCGGACGGCTTACACCCTATCATTGATTCAGCTGAGATATACGTATACTCGATGTGGTGACTGGGTACGGGGAATTCAAAGAGGAAACAAAAGTGGCATATATGTCTGTGAATGTGCCAGATTATCTCTGTGTGTTCGTGTGTATGTGTGTGTTTTCTGCGCGTGATTGGTTTAGCCGCTGAAAACAACAAACCGGCAAACACAACGACGTGTCGTGACGGTGCACTTTTCGTGTTGCTTGATTGGCTGCATCGACTTTAAACCGAAACGGAGTGTACGCTCTAAGAAATGCCTGCGCGTCTACTTACCCACAAAACACTCGTAGAGCCAATCTCACGATCTAGGAAATCAGTTCAGTCGAATGATGAGGCGGAACATCCGTTTAGAGCTAAAAATGAAGTCTGCGCTGTGGCATTACGCAATGCAAAGCATCATGCTTGCATTGCGTAATGCCACAGCGACTTCATTTTAGCTTTAAACGAATGTTCTGCCTCATCATTCGCTGAGCTGTTTCGTAGATCACAGAGATTGGCTCTTTGAGTGTTTTGCGGGTAAGCAGACGCTCAGGCATTTCTTAGACTGTAGAATTCGCGCCGCTGTCGAGCTGAAACCCAGCGCGATTTACGTTAATTCACATCCTAGAACCTTACAAGGAGCATCACGTCCCCTATACTTGAGTCCACGCGTACAAAAATAACTCGCTCTGTTGTCCTCATGATGCGTCAACTAGGAAAACAAAACAAGACACAAAAAGAAAACGCGACTACACGTCTAAAAACGTAAGCGCGCTGTAGCATCAAGTAGACAATCTTGAGGCCAAAGCGTGCAGTCAGAGGGACGTTTACACAGAGCAGACGCCGTGCCCAAACGGTCCCCGCGGCCTTCGAGCCACCCGACTCAAGCATAGGGTAAGGCACTTTCCAGGTTTCCTACTCCGTCATCACCCGGCCCCGCATGCGACCATCACCGCCGCGGCGTCCTGCAGGAGACGAACATTCGCGACGACCGCCGTATAATCGCGTAATGGCCGTAATGGGACATGCGTTGTCAAGCAATCCTCTAAGCGGCAACTCGTGGCTCCGCTAAACAGCGTCTCGCGAGAGAAACACGCCAAAGAAGCTTAGAGGGCCTAGACTGAGGAGAGGGAGCAACTCGGAAACCACGAAGAGTGTTTACAATGTCATGGTGTGGCGGAAGCCTCCTGCAGGGCAGCTTGATCGCAAGTGCGCATGCGTCGCGTGGAGAGGGGAAACGAGGTGGAAAGGCGCAGACGCTCGCAGACGATCGACGATTTCGGCACCCCTTCCTCGCTGCTCGCATTGCAAACGCGACCCACAAACCACGTGACCCCAATCGGGCAGTTGGACACTCTCTGGAATCTAGGCAGACCGGTAGAAGCTCGGCAGAATCGCGCCCACAAACAACAAACACGCCGCGGCGCGAGCGCAGCAGGCTGCACAAATTCTATTGTCTTTTCGCCCATTCCGAACCCGTATTCTTGGCCTTGCTTCGCGCTGCGAGTGACACTGGGACCAAGACGTGGAAGCGGAAGGTCTGAGGAGGGAGACACAGACAGAGGGACTCCGTCGCGACGACACAAACCAGCAACAAAAGTGGCCGTGGCTGGCGACGGCGACTCTATTACCGGGAGGCGGGGATTTTAAAGATGCGCTTTAACCCGGGAGGAAGGAAGCAAGCAGCTGACTCAGCTGTCCTAAGCGTTGGGGAAGAGGAACTCTTGGTATACGGCGAACACCGAGTGTATTGCGCGGCGCCGACTTCAGCCCGCTCTCCTTTTCGAGTGTCCTCGGCGGGAGAGGTCAGTCGTTCAACTCGAGGAGCGCGGGTCCTCCGCTTGGACGACGGCGTGGGTTCGACTGAGTGGCCCGGCGTCTCAGCAGCGGTGGCCCTAATTGGGCCTAATGGACGGGCAGACGTCGCGTCCGCGCTTGTGGGCCTCTTCGGTCGCGTGGAGCTATACGTTCGCTGGACCCAGCATTTGTTTTGTTTCTTTACGGTGTGTGACGCACGCGAAATTCCCTCTCGTGCGATATGTTTGAAAGCACGCCCGCGTGGGGCCAGTGCCGCGTGTGGTCTTTGGAATCAAATGGTGGAGCAGCACGAAAGTGAACGAGCTTGGAAGCAAATGGCGGCGCAGCACTTTCTCGTGGCACGCGTCTCGCAAGTTCGCACAAGAATGGTTGACGGTACTTGTATGAAACGGAAAGTGTGAATTTCGCTAAAGTCAGGGTCACACTGCTCACACGATCATACAAAAGACGGTTCTGCAATCACAAATCACCGCAATATCCGGTGTGGTTCAAATGCCGCGTGCCAAGTTTTCCCTTTGAACTCATTGTCACGCGGCATTCGAAACACGGATTTCGCGGTGACTCGCGTTCGAATCCGTATGCAGACTGTCTTCCGTATGATTCGTAGAAGCAGTGCGACCCTGGCATAAGGGGTTTTAGCGGTATTCACGAGGAGGAGAAATTCGCGGATGGGAGTGCGTGACGTCGGCAGCTTCGACGTCGTGTACACTGACCAAATGCTCGGGGAAGGGATCGTCAGCGCTTGTAATACAGCTTAGTAGAGTGCCTTCATGTTCGTGGGACATGAAGCGTACCCGACAGCCTAGCGGTTTCCACTCTTGACACCACTGCGCAGACGACATAGCGATCGACCCCACACTTGACGCCATAGCGTTTGAGCTTCTCAACTAAACCATTGAAAACAAGACTAATCCACCGCCAAACCATGATTGTTCGTAGGCGTCTGAGCATCCCTATCACTCCTCCGACCGCGGGGCTGACGTCAAAGTGCCGCATCGCAAAAGCCTGATGTTTTCGTCGCGTGATGCGCGCGCCGGCGAGAAATCATCGGCATTTCTCCCTCGTGTGGATAGCGCTTTACTGCCCCCGTTGTTTGGTTGAACCGTCTTTGCAAAGGAAAAGTTGAACACATCGTGTTCCGTTTGTAAGAAATACTGGTTCGGTGGTTCGAAGTACGAACGTTGGGTGGTACGGATTCAGGCCGCAGTGGCGTAGGTAAACAGTCGAAGTTCGCGCGGCTTCAAACCATCATCAAAAGCGAAAAGTTAACACATAAAAAGCTAGAAACAAAAAAACTCGATTTTGTAAGAGGTAAAAAACAATCAAATGCAGGAAGGGGAAAGCGTTTCCTGTTTCTCCGAAGTGTTTCGGCGCTGATCATCAGCTCGAGCGAGGCAGACCAAATATCACTTAGAAGACAAGGCCTGCGCCTTCCCCTCCAAACGTCATCACCAGTGCACCCGCGCAGCACCGCCCAGCTTGCGTCAGCATCACCGCCCGCGCATCTCGCAGCGTCTTACGACGAGCGCGACGCTGACACGCTGCGACGCCAAGACGCACGCGTGTGCCGCTTTACGGCGACTCTCATCCAGCTTCATGCATGCTTGCTCCTTGGCGCGGTTTGGGGGTCCACGAACCATGACGTGATACGCAGGCCTTGTCTTCAATGTGGTATTGGGCAGACACACGACGGAACCCAGCAGCGGCGATATAAGCTTTCGCAGCTTCCGTAAACCGTCGCTGCTGCATAAGCGCTCCTCGAGCGGCCGTCGTCGTCGAGGCGTGCCTGCGTGCGATTTCGAACGTAAACATGTAAACATGAGGTGAGCGAGGAGTGCACGGTCGCGGGGTGGATGGCCAGGCGGTGCTACCGGGGTTGCACCGGTACGATGATCCGTGTGCCAACAGGCGGAGGTGATGGTGGCAACACACGTGGCGCATAGAATGGCAGGCAGCTGCACGTGCAATCGCTCGCTCGTCCGCCGTCCCCGCGACTATTTCGGGACTTCTCTTGTCTCGTTGTGGTTTGCCGAAGCGAGGGCAATCTTGAAGGGTGAGACCAAAATCGCCGCTCCGTTTGACTGCCCCCGCGTTCAGCGAACTGATGCTGCTACTCTTTCAGAAACCAAACTGTTTATTTTAATTTTAGTGAGAGAAGGAAGAACGGATGCGAGGTTAAACGATAGCTGGACCACTGATTCCAACTAAGTATTCTCAATCCTAAATTTGGTTCAACGGAAATGTATTACCAGATACACCGCTCGCATGATGGTAACTCCGTCAAATGGCCAAGACATTTCAAGACCGTTCTTCGAGGCCATTCTTTAGAAAAACTAATATTTCTATTTTTTCAGTGAATATCGGTTACTGGTAAATAATTTACGGTTACGGTTACGAGTTACGATTACGTTTTTCATAAATTTCAAATAACGGTTTCGTTCCGGCTATGGTTAGTGAAAAATTTCGTTCCTAAACGGTTTTTCGTGTCGGTTACTGGTTACGGTTTGAGTCCCTGTCCAAGATCAACATTGAAGGGGCAATACGACAAAGACTTCAACTCTTAATTTTCTTTTCGATCATGCGGCCGCGTTTAGAGTTCGCATCCGTAATATGGAACTCTGTTTCTCTCGGCTACAGCAATGTAATCGAAGAGGTACTAGCGGAAATTTATTCGTATTGTATACGATAGGCACATTGGTCGTCGGCGTTTTTACAGCTATAGCTCGGTATTGCAGACATAGGCCTCCAGTCTCTTCACGACAGGAGGCTTGCACACGATATGAACTTTTTGAGAAAAGTTGTGCATGGCACTCTTGATTGCGACGAGTTGTTGTCATCATTGTGCTTCCGTGTCCCATCTGGGAAGGCGTGTAAATGTATTCACACATTTTATACAGATATTCATTCAAAGTGTCCAATGACTCGGTTACAAGATACATACAATTCAATGTTTTTACAAGATGACATATTCACTTGACTTTATCTTTGAGTGTGCCCGTGGCAACCATTTTTATTTTAACTAACTAGGATTTGATGACGCGTCAGATTGATTTCTATTGTGCTCCTCGGCAACCACACTGTCCTATGTAATACCCTTTTATTGTTAACGCCACTGTACGAAACATGACAAAGTGTACTGTCCTGTAGGCCTCACGACTGTTGACCGGCACTAAATAAACTATCTATCTATCTATCTATGCTTACTCCCTTCAGTTGTTTCCGTCACATTGGGCTTACTATAATAATTATTCAACCTCGCTAAGTCTGTGATCAAGCGCTGCCACTAGATCATATTGCCGCCCGCAGAGCCGAGAAAGCAACGCTCGGTCACGGTCTTCTAGAAGATTCCCATTCATTCTCGCACTAGTTGTAACTTTCCCTTTGCTTTGTTGTTCTCGAAAGTGCCAGTTCATCCTCGCCCCGAGCGCGCGACGCTCGAACCTCCTTTGCCGAACTTTCGAGATAGCGACGCACGGTAGATAAGCAGCTACCCGCGACCTTGTCGAGTCAGAGTCCCGCTCGCTGCTCTGTTGTCGCCGCCGAATCGCCGCCTGCTTTTCTGCTGCCTCGACGCTCTTTCGTTCTTTACTTATTTTTGGTTGGCACAAGTTCGCCTATTAAACCGTTATTTTTGAGTTCACTGCTCGTCTTCGTGTCACCTCCGTTCGTGACATTTCTGGTGGAGGTGCGGGGTAGAAGAAGGCCACGACGATGACCGCTCCACCCGTCGTTTACCTGCCCGTCGCCCCTCGGACTCCGACGCCTTTCCACGGGGAGATCCACGAGGACGTCGAGGACTGGATCCAACACTACGAGCGCGTGGCACGCCATAACGGATGGACCGCCGAGCAGTACCTGCAGAACCTCTACTTTTCGTTGGAGGGTACTGCGAGGCACTGGTTCGAGAACCACGAGGCTGCGCTCACGTCGTGGGACGCCTGCGTCACCGAGCTGAAGCGGGCGTTCATGAATCAGCATCGCAGGCAGCGGGCCGAAGACCTTCTCCAGGCGAGGACTCAAGGCCCCAACGAAACGGTCACCAGTTTCGTTGAAGACATCCTCCGCCTGAGCAGCCGCGCCGACCCGCAAGCTCCCGACGAGAAGAAGTTACGCTTCCTTATGAGAGGCGTGAAAAGCGAAATCTTCGGCGGACTTATTCGCAACCCCCGACGACCGTCGAAGAATTTGTTGCCGAAGCAACAAACATCGAGCGGGCGTTAATGGCCCGAGCGCACCACTACCATCGGCTCCGCAGCGTCTCAACCTTGGCCTCGGCCCGCTCCGAGTTCAGCACTGGTGCCGACGAGCTTCGCGACATCATCCGAGACGTCGTCCGAGAGGAGCTCCGAAAGCTGCTCCCCGCTGCTGAGCGTCCGGCGTCGCTGTCAGTCGCCGAGATCGTGCGCGAGGAGGTGCAGCGAGCCGTCCAGCCGGAGTCTCCCGTCGACCTGCCACCACCGGAACAACCAACGGTGAGCTACGCCGCCATGGCCCGACGACCGCCACCTGCTGCCCGTCAACTTCCTGCGCCACAACGACGGGACGCACCAGCACAGCCGCACCCCCGACGTCTCGGCGATCGACGTCAGTACCTCCGGCAAGAACAACCGGCGCCCAGGAAGACCGACGTTTGGCGCACGGCCGATCGACGCCCGCTTTGTTACCACTGCGGGGAAGCTGACCATGTATACCGCCGTTGCCCGTACCGACAGCTGGGGCTACGCGGTTTCCACCCCGACGACCCGCGACCACGCTACGGCGAGCGACCCCGGGACATCGACGAATACCTCCGCCGGTCGCCATCCCCGGGACCGTCTCCCCGCCGCGGTTTCCGATCGCCGTCACCACAACGCCCTGCATCGCCTCATCGTAGGTCCCGCCGAGAAAGCCTGTCCCCCCTGCCTCGCCGGGAAAACTGAGTGCGGCAATACCGGGAGGTGGTATTGCCGATGACGAACGACGCCAATATCCTCCACAAACGTCGGAGGGCTCCCACACTAGCGACGAGACGGATAGGAACGACGGTTCTGCGACGGTGTCGAATAACCTCGACGTTACCATCGACGGCCACGACGCGAAGGCACTCGTCGACACCGGAGCAGACTATTCCGTTTTAAGTGGAAGCTCTCTCGCCGTCTTCGGAAAGTGATGACGCCGTGGGATGGCCCGAAAATACGAACCGCCGGCGGACATCTCATCACACCAGTGGGAAGGTGTACTGCGCGCGTGAACATCCACGGAGAAACCTGCCCCGTGAAATTCGTCGTCCTCAAGGACTGTTCGAGAGACGTCATCCTTGGCATGGACTTCCTCTGTGAGTACGGTGCCGTGATCGACCTTGGCGCAAACAGGTTGACGCTGCGAAAGCCCGTTCTACCTCCGGAGGGACCCAAAACGACGCCAGCCGCCGTCCGAGTCATTGCGGACCACGTGAACCTGCCGCCACGGTCGAGTGTTCTTGTGCCCGTCGTGACCGATGCAGTGGCCCGCGGGAAAGTCCTTCTGGAGGGCAGCGTCCAACTGCTTCTCGGAAGAGGAATAGGCGTCGCAAGGGGCGTAACGGAGCTGCAGGATGGACGTACTGTGGTCCTCGTGACGAACTTTCGACCGGAGGCGCAGCACCTCACGAAAGGTGCCGCTGTAGGACACGTAGAGGAACTCCGGGCCGACGCCGAAATCGCCGCGATCTCCGACGAGCCCTCGCCGTGTCAGCCGCACAGTACACCGCCGCCGCAGCTCGACGTTAACCCCAAGCTCAGCGCCACGGAACGACGACAGCTCGGAGACCTCCTCGCCGAGTTTGGCGACTGCTTTGCGACGACGTCGAGGGTGCGCCAGACAACAGTTGCTAAACACCGCATCATTACCAACGAGGACGCGCTCCCTGTGCATCGGCCGCCGTACCGGGTCTCCCCAAAGGAACGAGAGGCCATTCAGGAACAGGTGCAAGAGATGCTGAACGACGACATTATTCAGCCTTCGAGCAGCCCGTGGGCCGCTCCAGTCGTACTGGTGAAGAAGAAGGACGGAACGCTTCGATTCTGCGTTGACTACCGGCGGCTCAACGCGGTGACGAAGAAAGACGTGTATCCGCTCCCCCGCATCGACGACACGCTGGACCGGCTGCGCCACTCACGGTACTTTTCGTCGATGGACCTTAAGAGTGGCTACTGGCAGATCGAAGTCGACGAACGGGACCGAGAAAAGACTGCCTTCGTCACGCCCGACGGACTGTATGAGTTCAAGGTGATGCCCTTCGGACTCTGCACGGCGCCGGCAACGTTCCAACGTGTCATGGACACCGTCCTGGCAGGCCTCAAGTGGCAGAGCTGTCTCGTTTACCTCGACGACGTCGTGGTATTCTCGGCCAACTTCGACGAGCATTTGCGACGCCTTCGAGCCGTTCTTGAGGCTATCAGGACCGCAGGACTCACCCTGAAGCCGACGAAGTGCCGGTTTGCCTACGGCGAACTGAAGTTCCTGGGCCACGTTGTGAGCAACGAAGGTGTAAGTCCTGACCCTGAGAAAACTCGCGCCGTAGCGGCCTTTCCACCGCCCACCGACAAAAAGGCCGTCCGAAGATTCCTTGGACTTTGCGCATACTACCGGCGATTCGTTCAGGATTTCGCCAAGCTTTCTGCGCCGCTCACGCACCTCACCAAAGACGCCGTGAACTTCGAATGGGGTGGAGAACAACAACAGGCATTCGACGAACTGAAGCGACGGCTCCAGTCACCACCGATTCTCGGCCACTTCGACCAATCAGCCGAAACGGAAGTTCACACGGACGCCAGTAATACAGGCCTCGGAGCGGTGCTGGTCCAACGACAAGACGGTGCGGAGCGCGTGATCGCATACGCTAGCCGGACGCTGTCGAACGCGGAACGCAACTACTCGACGACCGAGAAGGAATGTCTGGCCGTCGTCTGGGCCATCACGAAATTCCGCCCATACTTGTACGGGAGTCCTTTTCGGGTGGTCACCGACCACCACGCGCTGTGCTGGCTAGCGAGCCTGAAGGATCCATCGGGACGTCTCGCTCGGTGGAGCCTACGACTGCAAGAGTACGACGTGACCGTGGTCTACAAGTCAGGCCGAAAACACAGCGACGCCGACTGCCTGTCCAGAGCCCCTGTCGAGTCAGCTACCGGATGTGCCAAAGACGACGGCGACGACGACGACCACTTTCTTGGCGCGGTGAGCATTCACGGTATGGCAGCGCTCCAGCGGGACGATCCTGAGCTGCGTGCACTGATCGACCACTTGGAGGGACGAGGGGTACGATTCCCCGAGCCTTCTCACGTGACCTGCCAAGATTCGCCGTCCGGAGAGGTATCCTCTACAAAGAGAACTTCGGGGACAGCAACTCGACGTGGCTCCTGGTGATTCCTGCTAGTCTTCGAGAAGAGATCTTCCAAGCCTGCCACGACGACCCAACATCTGGTCACCTTGGCTACAGTAGGACACTTGCACGGATCCGAGAGAAATACTACTGGCCCAAGCTCCCGAAGACTGTCCACCTCTACGTCCGTTCGTGCCACGAATGCCAACGACGCAAGAAACCACCGACGAAGCCGGCAGGTCTCCTGCAACCGATAGCGCCCCCGACTGCACCATTCCAGCAGATTGGAATGGACCTTCTCGGACCATTCCCGCCGTCGACGCAGGGAAACCGTTGGATAATCGTGGCAACTGATTATCTCACCAGGTACGCCGAGACAAAGCACTCCCGTCGGGGACCGCCGTGGAAGTAGCCAAGTTCTTCGTGGAGTCTATCGTCCTCCGACACGGCGCTCCCCAAGTCCTGATTACGGACCGAGGATCCTCGTTCATGGCGCAACTGACACAAGAGATACTCCGCCTGAGCCACACCGACCACCGCCGGACCACGGCATACCACCCGCAGACCAACGGGCTGACGGAACGACTAAACAAGACCATCGCCGACATGATTTCGATATACGTGGACGTGGAACACAAGACGTGGGATGAAGTGTTGCCCTACGTCACGTTCGCGTACAATACGGCGATTCAAGAAACTACCGGCATTACACCTTTTCAGCTGGTGCACGGCAGAAAGGTGACGACGATGCTCGACGCCATGCTGCCCCACGACCCGACGGACGACACCACCGACGACGCCCAGCTGGTCACCCAACGAGCAGAAGAAGTACGCCAGCTAGCCCGTCTTCGAATAAAGCGACCAGCAACGTGTGGACGCTGGCCGGTACAACCTTCGTCGCCGCGACGTGGAGTTCCAGCCCGAGACACGGGGGTGGGTGTGGACACCCATTCGCCGCCGCGGACTCAGCGAGAAACTGCTAAAACGCTACTCTGGACCCTACAAGGTCATCCGCCGCCTCGGGGACTTGAATTACGAGGTGCTCCCCGACGGAACCCGACCATCAGGACGCCGCCGGCCACGACCCGAAGTCGTACTACGTAGTTCGACTGAAGCCGTTCTACGCGCGATAGGATTGCAGCACCGCATGTTTATTTCATTTCACCGTAAAATTCTTTAACCATTTCTGTTTCCTTCTTCGTTGCATCAGGACGATGCACCTTTAAAAGGGGGATAATGCCGCCCGCAGAGCCGAGAAAGCAACGCTCGGTCACGGTCTTCTAGAAGATTCCCATTCATTCTCGCACTAGTTGTAACTTTCCCTTTGCTTTGTTGTTCTCGAAAGTGCCAGTTCATCCTCGCCCCAAGCGCGCGACGCTCGAACCTCCTTTGCCGAACTTTCGAGATAGTGACGCACCGCTAGATAAGCAGCTGCCCGCGACCTTGTCGAGTCAGAGTCTCGCACGCTCTCTGAGTCGCCGCCGAATCGCCGCACTGCGTTTCTGCTGCATCGACGCTCTTTCGTTGTTTACTTATTTTTGGTTGGCACAAGTTCGCCTATTAAACCTTTATTTTCGAGTTCACTGTTCGTCTTCGTCGTCACCTCCGTTCGTGACAATATATAGTCATTTCACCGCGGAAGGCACGGGCTTGCAGCTCGCTAAGACAGAGCAGATCAGCACCCCCCCCCCCAATCAGCAAGAATGGCTGCGTTAACCAATAAATCAGCATTTGTCACCAATTGTATCGATACGGGGTCGTACTTACCCATATGCATTCGTTTGCAATCGATCTGAAAACCCGTGCGCGCGCTTTCCAGTTTCGACGACAATGTACTATTCCTTCATTTCCATACGTGTTCTTCTGCATATTCCGCGGTCGGAGAACAAAGGAGGAAGGCTCCCGTAATTTCCGAGTCAAGGACAAGAATGTTTGGTGAAATGTTCTCACGGGGTTTCGAATTTCCAGGGGCTCTACATTGGAACTGAAAAACAAGAAGTTTTATGAGTGATTGGGCGCATACTCAGTGATTGTATAGCGCCCGGAGGGAACGTTGGTGTCGGCGATGGATGTACTTTCCTCGATCCGGGTATATGTCTTTCCATCCGAACGCGGCGCACGGATTTCACGGTTGGATCCTCATAAGCGAACAACACACTTCGACCTCGTGATTGGTCAATAGTCAGGGGCCGATCGAAGCGGTACATGGCCATATCCGAATGGTGTTTACAAAACAATGGAACGGCATGGAAATACTACGCGCTCTTTGTTTTGCAACTCGGTGTTGGCGTAATAATGCGAGGCAATTTATGAGTCAGGAAGGACGAGGGTTCCCGCACGCGCTCGCGGTGAAGTTTCCGTATACGCAACGTTTGATGAATGGGGCAAGCGGTCGGTAAGTGTTTCGATAAGTGCATTGGGAGTCCATCGTTTACTGGGGCGCACAAGGTTCAAAGCATAGTGCAGGTAGCTGGGTTCTGACTCGGCAGTGTATGCCTTGTACGGCTCAAGGTTATACAATGTTCTTTATCCTTCGTAAAGCTGTATACGCTCATATGCACAACCATATTAAAAAAAATATATATATATATATATATATATATATATATATATATATATATATATATATATATATATATATATATATATATATATATATATAGTACAAAGGCTTGGCTCTTGTGTGACTCGCCGAATTGTCAGGACCTCGCCAGCGGATTTGAAGGTTTAACTATCAACCCATGACGAAGTAGTGTATCACGATTTTATTCGTGTTTTTTATCCATTTTGGCTAAGTTAAACGATGCTATATTTGTGATCGCGAAAGGCCGTGGGACATTTCACGCATCATCGGTGCTTCTGGTACTTCATTTTCTCGACTCCTCTTTACCTCGCCATTTAAGATTCGTCAGCAATTCACCGCTTTTTCTTTTTTAAATTATAAGATGCTAGTTAAAGATGATCACCCCACAGCATGAATCGAGAGCGATTTCCGAGGAGGCGCCCTCGCGTCGGCAAGACATTCGTTCTGGTTTCCCGATAGCAATCAGGAAGCGAAAGAGAAGATCACGAGCCATCAGGTCGTTGCGCTCAAGTAGACAAAGCGTTTTACGCGGACACACGCATGCGCAAAAGTGCTTCACGCACCGGATACCGTCACAAAGTGTCAGTGTTTCGTTGTCAGCTTTTACACACGAATCCGTCGTGCACGAGCATGAAGGTTACGTATTTATATAAACGAGCATCGTCTGTTTATCCGCATATTGCGAGAGAGAGATATTTTGCGCGGTGGTTTTCGGAAGTTGGCAGGGCCGAGTTCGGGCCAAAGAAGGCGGTGGGCGGGACGAAGAGAAAGAAAACAGGGGACTACAACGTACGGGGTTCTGAATCACGATCTGCTTCCACGTTCGCCACCTGTTGCACGTGCGAGCGAGTCATGCAGTGGTTCCGCTGCGCGCGAACCGCATCCGGTATGTCCACGCGGTGTATACTTACCCCCGAGCCGCAGTTCTACTTTCCCGGGAAGCGTGCATGCCTCTCGTGTGATGCGTGTGTGCCTACCGCGTGTTGCGACACAGTCAGCTGGAGCGTATACACCAACACGCGGCTGTGCACCTCGCGCCGCTGTGGTGGTGGCGCTGCAGGGAGCATGTGCGGCGCTCCGCGCGAATCGGGTTCCTGCGCGTTTGACCACATTTCGTGGTAGCTTGTTTGTAAACAACGCGTTGGCTCTGACAACATCGCCCCACGTGCCGCTCAATTTTAATACGCAAAAAAAAAACGGTGGCCGCATTTTTGCGGCACGTGGAGCGAAAGCTTGCGCTGCAGAACCCAGAGATCCTCTTGGGTTCGAACCCTACCCCTGCCGGTGTGGATCTGAATGAGCATCGTATACCGGCGTGCGGTCGTGTATCACTACAGCGTGGTGCGCGTTAGAGACCCCAGGTTAGCGGTTGTACTGCGCTGGCTATATAGCTCATCTACAGCCGAGACATCAGACGCCCATTGAGGCTGACTAACTTGGCTGTATAAACATACATGTAACATAATTAAACAAAGAAAATAATATCGATGGTGCGAAACGCGTGCTTCTGAGCGTATACGAACTCAGACGCAAGAACACCACAATGGCTGCTGATGTGACCTCAGCGCAAGCCATGTGTCAAGTATAAGTGCACGTTTTTTTGTTTTGTTTTTTACGCATTTAATTATATTTTTTTATGAGCGTCTTTTTTGCTTGGTCTTTTTTCTTCTTTTTTTTTCGTAAATGTTGAGCAAGAGTGACGTTTGCATTGCTTAATTAATGTCACAACTCAGACTGCGTTTTTTTTTTGGTCTAAACAGATGTTTCGGCATCGTCAGTCGCTGAGCTGCCTCCGTAAGTTGCGGTGATTTACTCTCCAAGTGATGTGCGGGAAAGTAGACGCAAGGGCTTTTTTAGAGTGTATGTGTTCAGCAGAACCGAAACACTTTTTTTTTGTACAACTTTTGGCGACTTCAACCATCCTTCGGTTATGATCATCTGAACCTGAAGAAGAAGACGTTCGCGCAAAAGTTGACTCCATGTCTGCAATCTCCGGTTCTTTTGTTGTTGTTTTTTTCCCTGTCACTGTCAAAACCAGGTCCTGGTCAAAACTATGAGTTCCGTGGAATCTGATTATCGAGAGCGAACTAATTCTGGAACTGTTGTAGTTGCAGACCGCTATGCTGTGTCTCGCGTAGCTATCTGGAAGAAGTGAGCCTGTCTCGTAATGCACGGAATAATTCATTGTGCGTGCAAACTTCCGTCCTCGCGCAGATTTTTTTTTTTTGCCCGTCGTGATTGATTTTAAGGGCACTGGTGGGATTGATCAAATTCTGCTTCATTTTACGTCACCACATCACGTTATTGGGAAGAAAGTTACATATGGCACCTTACGACGAATCCTGAAAGCAATTTCCGAGCGCAGCAAAACTAAAAATTGTGTAACAATTTTTTTTGCGGGTCTTGTTATTTAATATGTTTTATTTATCGCCGATACAGCGTATGAAACAGACACTTAAAAAAGTAACCGATATATATTTTTCTTTCCTTTTTTTAATTGTGATTCGCCGTTTGACATTTTATTGAGCTTCAAGCTAGCCGGTTTTTCGTAGTAAAGCCTGATTAGCCATATCAATGTTTAAATCAATGTTGCCATTTGTCACCAGTTTCTGCCATCGTGCCTGAGGGAAGATGCAGAAGGTGCTTTCCTAGTGCATGGTTGCTAAAACAGTTTATTTATTTATTTGAAAATACTGCAGGCCTTTCTCAGGCCCTGGCAGGTTACAGGCAACAATACACAATTGTACCATATAGAACGTTAAGAAGAAAAAGCAAAAAAAACAACGACAATACATAAATACATAACGACGGAGAACATCGTACATTAAAAATTAAATCAAGCAATGACACAAAAATTAAACACTTACTGTTTTCATCTCATTCAGCAAAGGGTACTGTACAGAATACATGCTTTCATGTATCCTGTACAGTACAAAGCAGTTTGCAATGCCGCAATGATCCCCAAACACTGCATATAATGCCCAAAAAGTGGCATTTCAAAACGATATGGAGTGTCTAAAAAGAACAACAAAACTTACAGAGGCTTTTCCTTTTTCTTTTTTTCCTTAACGCAAAAATAATCTACACATCGCCGACCACTTATTAGTGAGTTATAGTAGAACCGTGTTTCCCGCTCCTAAGCCCGTCCGCTACCCGGAACTCTACAGCCAAGGCCATCGGCGCGCAGGCGCAATGGCGGTTTCTTCGTAGCGGAGGGCCTAGCGGAGGGGAAACACGGTCTACTAAAACTCCTATTCTCCGCCCAAATGTAGCGCTAACGGTCCAAACCAGATGCTGAATCCTCATAACGACCCGTTATTTCAATAAATCTTGTTATGTTATTTTTGAAAATTTAAATGGGGCCCGTTTTCGCCTGTCTTCGGTAACTGGCGCCATTGAGCTCCACGAAGCGTTTGTGTGTTTGACGGTTTTGAAATCGCTACGGGACGACATTCACCAGTGCCATATCTACATGAGAAGTATACTTTTCGTTCGCCTTAATTTCTGATTGCTCTTCCTTCGCTAGCGGATCGAGTAGACGTACTGGGAGTGAGACGATTGCGGCGCTTTTCGCCAAACACATAGAGATCTGTGTTCTCGATTCCCAGGTCCTGTGCAGTCAATTTATAAACTAAGGTTGGCTGCTACTGTCCTACACTGGATGTCTATGCCAGTCCGACCGTGGTCTATGCGAAATGCTTCTGCAAGGAGCGGCACCGTGGTGACACTGTCTCGTCGCACGCTTCCAATAGCACATTCAAGAATAGGAGCGCACCTGCACACGTTTCACGGCACTGTTCGTGCAGATGCCAGTGAGATGAGGCATACCCAATACTCTCCCGCCAGCATCCTAAACGACAAACAAATTTAAGAACCGCCATGGTTCAAGCTTAAGACGTTTGGGTTGTACATTTTAGGGGGAGGGAGGCGGCGACAGGCTAACGATGCCCAGTGGCGCCTACCTAGACCAACGACCTGTATTGGTAAGTAAGGGTCGTCTGCGGCGCCTGCCCTCCAGTGATCCACCTGCTTACATTTGGACGGTCGGGATCTTCAGACCGGGTGGTCTCGAAGATCCCGACCGTCCTCTCGATGGACCAGTGAACCGGCGGTCTTGCACCACGTGATCGCGCCCTCTGCACGTACGCACGCGCAGAGAGAAGGGCCAGGCGATGGAAGGCAGGCGATGGATTGGTCCGGCGAGAACAAAGCTTCCACCGCTCCGGCAGCTTAGCTTTGGAATGTACGGTCGTGTACGGACGGTGGCAGCAGGTACCACTCCCGTCCCTTCCTGGACCTTTTCCTCTCCAAAGGACCCCGGGACAGCTAATGAGAAACGAGCATTGTGGTATGTCGAGAAAGGACGCGCGTTTTGTCACGGGGGACCAGGTAAAAGCGGGGGCGACCGACACGTCCCCTACGAGGCCGATACGAGACCAAGGCACGGTGGAGTAAACAGTCGTCCTCCCGAGGTCGACCAAGGTCAGGACTGCGAAAGCTTTCAGGATTAGCAATCTGTCGGCAATTTAAATCACTTCTCGGGAGTATGGATTAACAACAAGGAGACTCCACGACGAAAATAATCCCTGGAGAAGGGGAACAAGAGGGACGAAGGGAGGATCCTTTCTCTAGGGATTATTTTCGTCATTCTTGTCCAGCTCGCTTGCACCTTTGCATTTAATTGCATTATAATCGAGGCTCCACTGAACTTTGGGCGACTCGGAAATATGTAGCCAGAGTGAGGAGGCAAAGAAGAAAAAATCTAGAGCGAATTACCTTTGGGTCCTCACTGTCATTATAGAGTATACTGTCAACCGAGCCCACTGTATATAATGTATTTTCTATAGACAAAACGACTTTTGGCTTCCCCACAAACACACACACACACGCAAACACACAGACACACACAAACACACACACACTGCTTGTTGGTTCGAAGGTGAGTGTGGCGAATATATCAACTGAAAGCACAAATTGGTTCCTCATATTACTTAGACAGTCTCCTGGTCCCTATTGTAGAAGCAGTGCAGTTTTTGCAACTTCCTAATCGTCCCTGAAGCCGTGAGGCATATACTGTCCGAATACAGCGAAAACATGTACATATCCGATTCGAAAACCTTTGTATTCGCACTTCCTCTCAAATTAACTGTCATCTGAACGATCGTCGTAGAACAGCTCGACGAGGTGGGTCTGCGATGCGTATACGCGTCGCAGACAATAGGTAATTATTTTCGTTAAACGTGAGCGATATAAGAGCCGTACCTAATACTTCAACGTCAGGCAGGGTAAGCAAGCAGCCTCGCTCGAAAGCCGATCATCCAGGAGCTGGGGGAACGCGATTCTCACACCGCGGTACCACCATCGCCGAAATCTGCGAATAGTCACCGACAGAGGGAGAACGGCAGTCGAGTTTATCTGGACAGAAACTGAAGGAGAAGAGCAGACGAGAGCGCTCGGGGAGGTCAGAACGCCGAGCTTTGGTTGGAATGATTAGTGCAGTGGAGACAGGGCTCCTTCCACTGCACTCGTCGAACGCGTTCAAATACATAAGCCAAACGCTGACGCCGGCGTTCCATGCTCTAACGCGTTCCATGAATGCAGCGGAGACAAAGGAAGCTATGCGGAGAGCAAGTCGTCTGCTTTTTGCGCAGGAGGTGCGGTGACGTCAGAACGACGCCGAGCTCTGATTGGCTTTGATTGAAATTTGAGGATAGTGGGTAGACCTCAATGCTAGATGCCTCGAGGTCTACCCACTATTCTTTCCGATCATCCAATAAGAGCTCGGCGTTCAGACCATCATCGCAGCCCCTGTGCAAGAAGCAGACGAACTTGGGCACCGCATAGCTTTGTGTCTACCCACTAATCCTTCTAATCAGAGCTCGGCGTTCTGACGTCGCCGCGGGATCTCGTATCCTCCTCTCCCTCGGTATTCTGCCCCCATGAGTGAGCCATCCGCGTTGAAACTGAAGCTCCTTAATCTACGTTTTCTGAATGGATCAGGAAGAGAAAGAAAGAAAATGGGTGTCGTTTTCGCTCCTTCCAGCACGTGCCATCAATAGCATCTCGTGTTTTTTGATACAATGACAGAAAGTCTCTATCGAGACCCGAACCGAAAACGCCTGACTTCCGGGGTCGTCGAGCGTCGTTCTCCGTCGATGCGAATGTGAGCTTTCCGTGAGCTCCTTCCTTCCTTCCCCTGCCTATATATACAGCGCGGCTCGGGTCATCGCGAGGTCTCTCGATCGCCGGGCCACCACCCGAACGATCGAAGACATCTATTGCCGCGTGTATACATATACCCTGCGCACAACGGCAAATCCGAAACGGAGCACGCCGAGCAACAGGTCGACCTTGTCCTCATGCGTATCCGCCTTTGGGGAATGCCTTCTCTTATCACTGACAGCTTCAACGCCGCGCTTATCATAACAAAAGACAGTCTGCAGAAGCCGGCTGAGGCGCGTTTCTTCCTTGTAGCGACTGCCCTGCAGCATCTCATTATCACTCCGTAACCAATGAGCTTCCGCCATTAGCCGATAAGAACTCCAGAGAACGAATCACGAGGCAAGAAGCGTGATTATAATCATAGGCCGCGCCTCGCGTCTCTAAAGCTGTATAGTGACTTTAGCTAAACAAAATATTCCAGGTTCCTCGCTGTGCCCTTGCAAATGAACGGCGGCCACAGCCGGCCAAGACGCTGTGCTGCACACTGCTGCACACACTGCGCGTGTTAACATTTTCACGAACGGTGTCTATGTGGCACTTCGACGTCACTGGACGCCGTGACACATGGCGCCGACACCGTGACGTAATGTGGCGCCATGACGTCACGCGACACTGAACTCTCGCTAAAATTAGTGGAGAAATTTTCCGGCTAAATTTAGTCAACCAGTTATGCGCACTTTAGCGGGTATCGAATAAAATGCGAACGGTGAGGAGTATACGTGGCCTTCGATACATGCTTTTGCTCGTTTTCACCTAAAACAGAGTAGTTCAAGAAAAAAAAAAAGAGTCCAGATTTTGCGGAGCATTACTAATTTCATTTTTTGTGTGGAGAATTAAGATATATGTAGGTGCATTTTAGATTACTTATAGTATATGTTATCTTATCGAGACGTACAGGTTTCAAACGCCGAAGACATCGCTTCTTCCTCCGACAACCAAATCTTGTGAGAACAATACCTTCGTGCGACGTACGAAGGTATGTCCACGCACACACTCGCAGCCCCCTTTCTACCCATCAAGTTTTCTCAGTTCCTGTAGCATCTAGGTAGCGCAGCGTGTATCGAAGGCCACGCGATCGGCTGTTCGGATTTCGCGGGTACTCGATAGTGCATAAAACACGCTGGGAATCTGTTGCAAAAACCTCGCCAATAACGGTTATAATCGCAAAACAGCACGACGCTACGTCCGAAACTCAACAACATGTACGACCTTTCGATGGAAACAGCCTCACGGACCAAGTTCCGCTTCTTGGAATGAGACGACCCATGCCGTAACCAAGTGTCGTCTTTAGAGATATCGCGAAGTATTGTCTAACCTGAGGGTCGATCCTCGAGCTTTGGCTGGTTAGGACCGCGAGGCGCATCTGCCAACTTTTTGGAGAATTTAGAGAAAGTTCGACTTTTTGAACAGTGTTGCTTGAATCCCATACACACACACACACACAGCACACACACACACACACACACACACACACACACACACACACACACACACACACACACACACACACACACACACACACACACACACACACACACACACACACACACACACACACACACACACACACACACACACACACACACACACTACATTGGGAGCACATTAATTATAAAATAGCTTGTTTGAAAGTTTGAAGAATAACTAACAATAACTTGCACAGCATACTAAAGACAAACACGAAGCTTTTAATAATTTTGGCTATAAGTCACTGACAAGCTGAGAATGACGGGGAAGTGCCTCCAGCGTGCGCTCCCATATAGTTGCGACAACGCTTCGACGTTTCGTGGGCCTCGAGCGCACATCGGAGACATAAACAATCAAAATAAAAACACTGTCGTTTTTGTTTTACAATTTATTTAATGCGCGAGCTATTATGCACTATATGATGGCTCCGACCAGCATCATGAATTCTTTACTGCAACCATCGAGACAAATCATAACCAGCACGGGGAGCATTCGATCGAGGGCCGTTTTCTTGTGTCGCGCACGACTCGCGTCAGAAATTACCGTACCATATGATATACATAAGGTCCGACCCCCAAATACCGCAGACATGCGGGCCTTTGGTCGCATGTTTTGATATGTCGGCTCGGATGCGGGGAGGCTGCATTACCGAGGCACGCGCTCACCGCCACTTATTGGAACTGTATTATTTTATTGGCGGTGAAGCTATAAACAACAACCAATGCCCGCAAAAAAGAAAAAAAATGTGTGCGTGTGTGTGTAGTTGTGCAGAGCTCCTACTGAAACGTGAACCATGCAGTTCATGTGACAACTTTCATGATCACAAGAGCGCGCGAACGTTGATTAATGGACATCATTGACCGGGTGGGCAAATGAGCAAGCGGTCAGCGAACTGTTTCGCTTATGTCGCGTTCGGGCATTTTTACTTTCCACTATACCTAGTACGTATAGAGTCCCGCCTTTGAGCTTTGCCGCCTCGATGCCCTCGTGAAGGGGACACGTATTGTGCAGCAGAGCCCCCATTAACGTACGACGGAGGCAAACTTGTTTGAAGGAAGGTTTGTGCAACGTTACTAGATCCAACTCAGTTGTGGAACTCCGCTCCCGAGGGGGTCCTTTGCGTGGCGCCTGTCAGAGGGCGCGCGCTCTGCATTAATACTCGCTATCATCATCATTGACGGCGCGGTTGTGGCCTTTCTTACGGATAACAGCAGCAGTCAACTTTCAAATTGTTTCTGTTGGTAGTCACATATTCAAAATCTGGTACTTTTTTTAACCAATAAAACATTCAATCTGTGTGGCTGTTGACCCTGAACCCTATTTGAAGTGTCGTCTGCAATTGATGCTAAACGGTCCTAGCGCTTATCATGCTCAAATTGTATTTTTTACTGGTGAAAGGGCAACAAACTAACCCAAAACCATGCTGAACCTCGAGAGGAGTCGGGACTCAAAAGCAGCCGCGGAGCAGTAGCAGACGAAAACGCGTGGATTAATGCGCCGGCAGCGCCACCTAGCTGCAAAAAAATTCGGACACGGTTCCGGACCCCTCCAATGTACAGCGTTTATGGGAAGTTCCATAACTGAGTTGATCTAGTAACGGTGGGTTTGTGGTCACTTTTATTAGCTTTCGATAGTCGTTCGTGGGTCATTCAATTTTATGCCGTCACATATTATTCATGGCTTCAGGAAATTGTTTAAAAAAGCCTAAAGAGACTGAAAAGAAAGCCGGGAAGGGTCGACAAGAGACGACCACTTTCTGCCTCCGTGTTATTTTATTCCTTCGAACATTAGGAATTGTATTTACAGCTAGCGTGCATATTTTGAGCATGAAATAATTGGCGCTCACTTTCGCCTCAGCGGCATTATCGCACTAATATCGAAAGGGCAATGAAGCATAGGAGAAATTTTCTTATGTATTTTTATTTAGCTTAGCCATCCACACTATGACATATTTTTTCAAGTATGAGAAACAAACAAAAATACCTTCAGTGAAAAATAAAGTTTGAAAATGTCGATAAAAACTTGGAGGACGCTGCAGTGTTATCGTGCGCCGTTCGCCACAGCCCTCTCATATAAACCCGCGCTCGCCCCTAAGCCGTGCAAGCGTGCGTGCGTGGCCTATATGTCGGTAGAGTCACGTGACCCATCCTATCGACCCGCTAAATTTGGTGGGGAAATGTTCTGAAACATTTGGCGGGAAATATAGTTTTCCCGACAAACTTAGCGGGTCGATAGGGTAGTGACGTCACAGCCACATGTGACGTCACACGCGGCTGCGCGCGTTGCATTATGGGATTTTTCGGTCCCACCGACGCAGACGCCGGATTTTCTGGCGTCTATCGCGTTAAAATGTACTTTCTTCACATCGCTTACCGTATTTTTTTTTTCATTGTGTTTGACATATAAATTTTACATTTTAAGATTTTTTTTTATATATCATGTACACAAATGTTACATTTTTTTATAAAAGAAATTAGCGTCGTCATGTGGTGAATGCTTCACTGTGAAAGTAATGACGGCGAAAATTACGCGAAATTGCGTCAATTTTCACGCCCTAATTGCCCAAATTTTATTGCTCAGAGAAAATAAAATTCGTTCATAAAATGTGGTTGTCTTGCAAGAACATGGCTCTTATAGAAGATATACACCTACGTTAAAAAAATAAACAATGAGACCTAATTTATCACTGGAAAAAAAAATCTGGTCAGGCATACCCGGTACGGTACGCCTTAAGAAACAAACAAAATTAAACAGTTTTTATAGTATATAAAAAACCCTGAAACGCCAAACTCGAACCCAGAGTCAAGAAAACACCAAATTAAAACCTAGGATTTTTTTTTCTTTATCTCTTTTTTCTTTTCGTGTGTGCATTTGAAATTTCATTATGTTTTCCTTTTTCTTTACTGGACACTATTTTGCTTGCAAAGACCATTCCCCATCTTGAGTCAAGGACACGAACACAAGGTTTCGTCTCGATTCCAGAAGCCCCCTTTTACTTACTCCATCACCACAATTTTTCAACTCCGACGCGCTCAGGCGACGGGAGGTAGTATCAGTGTCCGTGGTGCGCCACGCAGCTGGCTGATTCTGCCTTCGAGTTGAACTTGTCGCCAGCTTCTCAGGAACCTCTCCGTCCCAGCAAATCGCCTGCTCCCTCCCTCTCCCATCCTCTCTTTTACCCACTGATTTTTTGTTCTTTTTGTTGTTTCCTCGAGTGAAGCAAACGAGCACGTTTTCGCAGAAAAACTTCTCTTCGGCGAGATCACGGAGGAGTTTCCCACCGGGGTGCGGTGTCCGGTTGCATCTCGGGGCGGGGGCTGGTACGTGCATGGACGCTTGAGTCAGCCAACGGCCTCATCCATCAGCAGACGCATGCGGGACCGAGTGGGACTCCCAAGATGGCAGCTCCATGGACTTCTTCCCCCTGATGACCCGAGACAACCCGAGGCCCGTGTCGAGGGTTTGATTCGGCAGAACGACAGATAGCGGCGTCTCCGTGACAGAGGCCAGATCGCGGATTCAGCCTGAAGGCACTAGAGCCTCGATCACACCGTTCACACGTCATACAAAAGACAGTCTGCTGTTGTTATGGCGTCGAGGTGAAGTCGCGGCGCCCAGCTTTGGCCCCTCATTGGTAGCGTGGCAAGGTCGCTGGCGTCCAACGACTCGGTGCAATCGCGATTTGCTAGCGACAAACGTAACAGACGTTCATTGCATAGCGCATAGTTCAGAACGGACGGCGGTTCTTCGCGATGAAGGGTGCTTTTTGTAGCCTTTTGGGGCGGAGGAGGAGTGCTGGTGGGTGCCGCTTCCCGAAGAGGGAAACAATCGGACGCTCTCTAACGCCGTGCAGGTGGCCTCGTTTCTGGGAGCTTCCAATCTTGTACACGACAAAAAAGTAATCGATTACAATTATTCTACGTTAAAAATTATTCAGTTCGATTACTTCATTACCTGAGAAAAAAGTAATTTGACGTTACTTTTGCGATTCACAAAATACCAAGACCAGCCTAAAAAAAAAGATCACAATGTATTGTATTTTGACGTCTATCGAGCAATTTCCATGGTAAGATAGCATAAATAAATATAAAACAATATTTTTTCCCGGCAAATGATACAAAGAAGAAAATAGTTTCAGTTTAACAACGAAACAAACACTTGAATTTGAATGTAAAACATTCGAATTCAAGACGAAAAGATAAAGAGAGACCCCTTTTTTGTCTTTTGTCCTCCCCTCTTTAATTCGGGGTGCGTGCTCGCAGACAAACTCAAATGAGCACGCGACAGACGCAATACGCTGCTCCCAGGCCGTCAACCGTGCGGGGACAAGTGAAGCGACTAGGGGGGCACCCTCCAGCTACCCCTGGCTCGTTGCGGCGCCGACAACGAGTAGCGCTTTCGGGGGTGCATGTGCGTCCCTTTGTCTCAGGACAGGAGGAGGTAGTCGGGTTGGAGGAGGGGACGCCGGCCGTGAACCCCCTGCCCCTGCCTGCGCCGGGGCCAAGCTCCAGGCTGAACGAAGCCACCGGGGCTTGCCCGCCGACAGCGGAGTCGCCACGGGTCAGCGATGATCGCAGTCGCGTCCCAGCCGCCGTCGCCGCCGTCGCTTGCCGCACTCTGTTCCCGAGGTCGAGGCACCGACCTCGAGCTCGAGCGACTGGGAGAGAAAAGAATATATATATATATAAAATATGCAAAACGGAACGTACAACAAAAAAACCATATCAAATGTGTGTTTTCTTTTTGTTCCTTGTAATTCATGTAACTTCATGCCGGTCATTATTTTACTTTCGAGCGAAAGCGCAACATTAGGTACGGGCGACAAAAAGAAAACAGAAGCGCACGAATGCTTTCCAGAGAGAGAGAGAGAGAGAGAGTAGAGAAAGAGGGAGAGAGAGAGAGAGAGAGAAAGAGGGGAGAGAGAGAGTAAAATGTTCAGCCCCTTATTTACAACGTTAATGACTAAAAGTTCGTATATTTCATAGGTTACAAATATGTTGCTCCGTTCTAGTGAGTGTTTCGCATAAAGCGCATATATCTTCAAGTTCACGGTGTGTATCTCCAAGTAAAAAGCAGTGGTATACAGGCAAGAATTCTTCGATGTAGTATGTAGAGACATACATCCATGGCTACCCTCTGTCAGCACCCTTATTTCGAGTATTACGCCCTTTTCGTTCGTAGAATGGGGTGCTGTCGCAGGGAACGCCCTTTATTTTTGAAGTGCGTAAAAAGAGTGTCAATGCTGCAGTGCAAGAGGCGACCTTCAGCGGAAGCTCTTTTAGCGACCATATGTCGAATCATTATACTCTCTACCGATGCTTTTTATTAGTGTATAGTAACTTGTCGAGAGGACATTCCTACGAACAAGGTATACAGTGCATGAGCAGTCTCTGTGTCACGCCATAGGAGCTAAACTCCATGAACCTCGATAAATTATGCTTTAAATACGATAGCCTTTCTTGAGCCACCAAACCGTGATATTGCGTGCGTTCGTTCGCCGTGGCTCGACAGCCAAATGTAGAGCGGGAAAACCCGACCTGGCGCGTCAGTTTAGGACGAATAGACCCC
The DNA here is from genome assembly GCA_037355805.1 of Ixodes ricinus. Taxonomy (NCBI): domain Eukaryota; kingdom Metazoa; phylum Arthropoda; class Arachnida; order Ixodida; family Ixodidae; genus Ixodes; species Ixodes ricinus. The sequence continues at coordinate 73,891 of JAZHYW010004198.1, forward strand.
TCTCCAAACCCGATCAAGCAACACTGGCCGCCATTGACACTGACCAAGCGCGTTGATTGGATCCGAATTCACGCCAAACACAAACGAAGCCCTCGCGTTTAATACATGCTCAGAGTATATGTATACCAAACAATGGCGGACTCGGCAAATTGGCGCGGCAGTTACTAGATGGCGCACATTTTTGAAAAGTGTCTATCGGTACTGTCGCTAGTAGCGCCGCCGAGATGTTAAGGGGGCGCCCTCTTGTGGTTCCCGCGTCCGTGACGTCACGACCAGGGTTTGCCTCGCCGTGACGTCACGAGTTGTTACCCGGGCTACTTACCATCAGTTGTGACGACAAGTTCGATGGTGTGTTTAAAAAGCACCGTGGAAGCTAGGAGCCATCGCATGCCGAAACTAACACCGTCGAAGTTGACAGCCTGACAATGCTCTTCTTCTTATGCCCGTGTTCTGGCCCAATCGTGGAAAGCTGACCGTAGCGACGGTTTTGGTTGCGCACGTGGGTGGACGGCTCGAGAGCTCGATCGGATCCCAAATGCTATCGCATTGCGTCTCCTTTGGCAGACAGACAGAGAGAAGGCGTTTTGTGGTTGGAAATATTAGGGAGTTTTAGTAGATCGTTTTCAAACGCCCGCTACCGCTACCAGCGCGCGCTTCAGAGCATGCATCGAAGTGGCAGCGCGAGCTCCCGCTACGAGTATCGTGGCCTGAAAACACGATATACTAAAACTCTCTATTGACGAAACGGTCGCCAGCTGGTGAGCACCTTCCACCTGTCGAGAAAGACGGCGCAGTAGTCAACGGATGGTATACCGTTCTCCGAATGCTTCGTGACGTTTGTATTTGTTGTTTTTTGTGTGTGTATGCTGTGCTTATCGCTTGTACACTGTGTCCCAGGCAGGCACGTAGCCGGGAAGGGGAGGGGGGGGGGCACCTCTGACCCCCCCCCCGCTTGAATCAAAACCCTTTCTACGTGTCAAACGTCTTGGAGATATTTTCTTACTTGGAGATATTTTGCGACCAGGGGTCGCAAAATATCTCTAAGCCGCTAGGATCGCCAGCACCCTTTCTTTAGGGTGCTAACCTTGAAGAAAAAAATTATTTGATTTATGTTTTAGTGTGTTTCACGGCGAGGTGCAATCACTGAGGATAGCAAAATAGTTATTCAAAAATTCAAAAAAGAAAGAAGACAAACAGAAGGTAATGTTGGTTGAAAGACGTCTTTTCAATCCGATATTTTAGGCATTTCGTTCTGCTCGAACCGCCTAGGTCACGACGGGCGGAGATTATGTCATAACCTCGGGACCGTGAAAGCAGATGATGGGGACGCCATAGGGGTCCCAAAGAGGACCTCCAGCTTTTATTTCTTTTCTTTTTTCCCAAGGGGCTTTAGCGCCAAAGCTGAAGGCGCAAACGTCCACGCGCGTCGGATCTCGGAGGTCATGGCGCATGCCACACGCGCCCGCCACCAAAAACGCCTCAAGGTGGAACCGCCTCTCTCTCTCTCTCTCTCTCTAGCGGGCGCGTCGTCTGCCCGGAGTCTCTCTCTATCCATCCATCCAGCTCTGGCATCAGGCAGCCGATGGCGTCGCGATATCGCCTCTAGGCTGGCTCCCCGTTCCACCTCACGATCGATGGACCGCCGCGGACGCTACGAGCCGTCCCAGCCTATCCCATGCCGCGTGATTGTCACGTCACCCTCGGGAAGGATGCAGCGACAAAGCGCGGAACACGCACTCACGTGATATATACGTTCAAGCGGCGGCCACACACGTGACACATCATAGAAAAGACATTGCATTCGCTACGGACACGATGACAGAACTATTTGCGAACGCGCCTCATGGATGCTCGAACTTCATCATAGAATACGCGTCTTCAGACAGTTCTTGCATGACCAATGGGAGCCATCATACAGGAAAGAAACGCGCCGTGTGCGGACTGTCTTTTGCGCGATATATAAGTAGTAGTGGGAGCGCGGCTTCTGGACGCTGGATTGGCTGGGATGGTCCGTGGCGTCGGCTGTGGTGCAGGTAAAACGGAGAAGATGGGGAGGGAGCTGCCGCCTTCGGGCAGAAGCGGTCAGGACGAGGGGGACATCGAAGCTATTAGAAGAGCTTCGTCGCTCGTGGCCTAATGTCTCTGGCATGCGCGCCCGGGACGATCGCTTTGTGGCGGTGGTGGCCATGCCAAACATGCCTTCACGACGGCGCCGGTCTGTTGTATGCGACGGACGAAAAGTGTCCGGGGGAAGAGAGAGTCGTCCAAGAGCCCCGTCCATTCCGCGACTCGATGGAGCTTCCCTCGCGCGCGCGTTTTTGGGGATAAGGTGTAGAACCGTACCTTGGTACAGCAATTTTGACACCCTGAACTAAGGGTCATTAAAGTTTTTTTTTTCTCTCTCTCTTTCGCGTCTTTTTTTTTTTTGCGTACTTTTTACGTTTTGACGAGAAAACGCTAAATGTGCGGGACCAGCTCGTTTCCGCGTGTAGGTTATGAAAAGATAAATATGCGTATAGTATACCTTCATCGGAATTAACGAAAAGTTTACTATATCTCCAACGCAACAAAGGTGATAACTCGGGTTGACACCTGTTAACTCGGGTTGGGTTGTTCAGGATGCGTGCGCTTTAGATATATATATATATATATATATATATATATATATATATATATATATATATATATATATATATATATATATCAGGTTTAGAAATTTGTGAACATTTTGGTTAGTCCCGAAATTTGACTAAACCCATTTAGGTTTTACGGTGCTTGAATTGCTACTAAATATTCATCTAAATTGGGGATAGCAAAATAATTAAAGAAAACACATTATCTGGAATACTATATTTAGGTGTAAATTATACGTAAAAAAGATGTCAGCCCTTCTATGATGCTGCTGCAGCGAGCCCGACTTCTACTAAAAATGCTGCGACATCCAAACAAAGTTGTATAGACGTCGCGCCGCGCCGACGACGCTGTAATTGTAAGGCAGTAAGTGAGGCTGAGCCACATTTTCGAACCGATTGCAGATGTCAGCAGGTGCTGTTTGTGAATGTTTCTTGTTCCCTTCCGCACGATGGTTCGACCTGTTGCTGTTTTCAGACTGAATCAACAAATGACAGGTTCAGCCATCCTCAATTAATCCTGACAACACTGTGAAGAGTCGACGCGTCGTCGATGCTTCTATTTACTGTTTTTCTTCTTCTTCTTATCCCTTTTTGACAAACACGTCGTCTGCGTCACTCGCGCTAGAGCCCGGAGAGCATCCAACATCAACAACGCCATACAGCTTTCCAAAAAAAAAAAAGAACCCAAAGGTGCCTCTTTTTCTCGAACGGTGGCGCCACGTAGCACAAACGCAAGCAAGAAGGAAGGAAGCCAGCATCCAGCCTGGCAGACTTTAAAAGGACAGGCTTTCTTTTCCCTCATTTTGAACGTTTCTTCTTTTCTTTCCTTCCGTCTAGCGGAGCCGTCCACCTGTCAGACAGACCGCCAATCTTCCGTCAGCCCCTCGGTCACGTGCCCGCTTCCTTCCCATTGGCTGTCGCTCTTAGCCTCTACCCCCCCCCCCTCCCCTCGCTCGCGCACGCTTTCTGAGGCGAACACGGCTGGCTCGCGTCCCCCGTAGCCAAACAAAACACGTAGTCAGCTACCTTCTTAGCATCAAAAAGAAACACATCGACCAATAAAAAGTCTCAAATAAAATTATAAAAAAAACAAAGAAAAAAAAAGGCAAACCGGCTCTCCTCCTCAGGGGTCAAGCTCCTCCTTGCACGCAAAAGGCAAACCAAAACCGGTTTTTCCGGCTGAGAAACTCATCTTAGATAGAGAGGAGAATAAAAAATACACATACATACGCACACACTAATCTACCCTCAATAAAAAAATAAAATGAAAAAAAAGCGCGACGACTTCTACCTGCGCGGAGGCAACGCCTCTCCGCGGGCTGCTACAATCTCTGCCAGAAACTTCCAAAGCGTCACGCGAGGCGGCGCCGCGGAGCTCTCCCGCCATTTTGACGTCACGAGCCACGTGACTCGAAAGGCGAGGAGGAAAAGGGACGCGCTTGGAAAGGGGAAAACGAGCAAGGGGACGCCGGTGGTCGCGAGGAAATCGCGCGCACGAAAGGTAGAGGCTGCATGGCTGGCACGGCCTCACGCTGTTGTGGAGTCGTCGTGTAGCGTGTGTTGTGGCCCCGTTTTACGTGGTGCTTCGAGAAGACGTCCCTGGCATTCCCAGGCAGCCCCTGTTCGTAGATTCGCCGAGGTTTAAGTGTCGGATTCGTGGCGAGTGCGGCAACTCTCCAGTCTCGTGTAGGTGACAGTGTTGGGACTCGGGAGCGCGTGCTTTTGGGGACTACCTGCTGCCGTGCGTCGGGGATATTTTGGCGGGCGCTCTCGACGCCGCGCTGAGTGGTGCGCCGAGCTGCCGCTTGTGTTTTTATGACTACGTGAGGAAGGTGGGCATCATGCTGCTTTTTGGATACATGTCCCCGTGGGATGTTGCAAGCTGCGTCGCACCTGGAACCAACACAGGTATGTGTTTTGTTTATACTTTTTCTGCGTAGTTTTTCCTTGTGCTCGACGGTGCAGGAACGCCCCCTTTGAGCCGCCTTTCCCTCCGTCACCTGCACATTTTTCCAACATTGCTTTCCTTTTTTTATATCATGTTTTCTTTTAAATATCTCATGGTTAATTTGTTTAATCTTTTCCCAGACTTCTTTTCTTTTTTTTAAGTTAAGACTGGCGTCATTTTAACATCTCATTTTCTTGAAAACTTCGTGAACTGAATACCTTGTCAGCCCTTGAGGTGCGTGCTTTGCACTGATGTTTAGTTAAAAATATGAGCGTACTCGCGTGACAATTTTTTTCACTCCAGTCGTAAAAAATATAAATATTTCCTCAACTCCTTGGCGGATAAAATATATAAAAAACAAAGCAACAACAAAGTTACACAAATTAATTTATTTGTGCAGTCTAAATCGAATCGGGAAAAAAAGATCTTGTGGTCGGGGTTTACGATTTGTGCACCAAAACGCGGGTCATCGCGAGGTACTGCGGCAAAGCCCACATCGAGGAGCAAGCGCCAAAACCGGCTTTGATGCCCATGGAAGAGCGCCAATTTGAAACACCGTATCGGATGGCATCTATCTGCACAGCCGTCAACACACGTTTCCTATCGGGAAACCGAATCAAGTCACCTATTCATACATCCTTTCAAGGTTCTGGCACCTACACGACAATGCATAAAGCCACTCCCAAACCTGCCACTCGCTGAAGTCCAAGTCTCCCAGCAAACCGAAACCGCGTTGCGTCGCCTTGCAACAAAAAAAAAAAAAAAAAAGCACGGGAGTGTGAGCTTGTGGTGAGAACCAGTGTGAACGTGAGTTTTCGCAGGCCTTCTGTGTTTCGAATGCGTTCGTAAGTTTTGTCAAGTTTCAAACGCGTTGACACTCAAGGAGTACGTGACATCGGGATGCATGTAGTACCTGTCTCGGTCGGTCTCTTTATCGCCACTGCTCAGATAGCGTTGTTTGTCGTAGAAGCCGCACTATCACGGGCCGCGGCGTTTTGTGCACACAGCGGTTGCGACCTCGGCGGGGACGGTGGACGGACTTCGAACCCAGTCGAGTGGGCGTGCAGTTTTGGTCGATGAGGCCTGCGGCCCTGCACTGACTGACGTCACCTTTCGGGTCCTTCTGGGAGAGAAAAGCAAAGAGATTGCGCGAGCTCAATGACGCTTTTATTCTAACTAAGTGTTTTCTTTGAGCCGTCAAACATTCTTTTTTTTTTTTTCGTTTGGAGAATTACGGCTGAAAAGAATGCCTTTTGTGTAATAGCGAAGTGCTTTGGTTGAGGCATCGACATTTCCCTCCGCGCAAGTGTTCCCTCGAAAGTAGCAATCGTGTTGTTTCATAACCGTTTTTATTCGTCGTAGTATTTAGAGAAGTATAGCGATCGTTATTTAGCACGATAACTATGGCTCGTTTCCTGCCTTATACCTACACTCTAAAAAAAGTCCGTGCGTCTACTTTCCCGCACAACACCCGGAGAGCCAATCACCGTAACTTACGGAGGAAGCTCAGCGAATGACGATGCCGAAACAAATGTTTAGATCAAAAAACGCAGTCTGAGTTGTGACATTAAGCAGGGCAAAACGTCTGCGTTTATTGGTCTAAACATGCGTTTCGGCATCGTCATTAGGGAGTTTTCGAAGATCGTTTTCGCTGTCCCGCAACGCTCTCCGCAACCCGCTACGATACCCGGATCTCTACCGTCAAAGCTATCGGCGCGCAGGCGCAGTAGCGGCTTCTTCGTTGCGGAGGGGGAAACGCGGCCTACGAAAACTCCCTATTCGCTGAGCTGCCTCCGTAAGTTGCGGTGATTGGCTCTTTGAGTGTTGTGCGGAAAAGTAGACGCACGTTTTTTTTTCTTTTTTTTTTAGAGTGTAGGAGGTTGGTGAACCAGCCTCAAAGAGGAAACACGTGTTGGTTCAAAAGTAGTCCACGATGCGCGAGTCATCACAAGGCAAAACGGAAAGGAACCGGTAGCTGGTTAATATGTAGAACGCGCGAGAGCTTCTAACAACTAGGGTGCCTACATGTTTCCGCACAGCGGAGCGGCGGAAACATGTAGGCACCCTACTAACAACATGTGACTCGTCTACTCGATGATTACCGACGAGAACACGGGAAATTGGGTCACGTCGTCTGCTCCGGTTCGAAGCCGCCATTATAGCAAGTTCTCCGTCTTTCTTTTGTTGCGAAGACGAAGCTCATGAGGTATAATGTGCCCATGTTACAAACCATACAATCAGTATGTGGCAGCGTCTACATAGATGTGGCCCAATCATTGTCGACTCAAGATCTGACGACAGTGATTGGGTGCGCCTGTTTGGTTCCCTCTCACTTCCATGTGCTTCTGTAGCCTTCATCGTTCATGTGAACGTCGCCTCTGATTCGCATGATAGAAAAGAATTAAAGAAATTCGAGAAAATTTAAGTGAAAATATAACATTCAATAAAGCTTAAATCGCTTTCACTTCAAAAACAAAATTTTTTTTTTCATTTCATATATAGGTCAACATGGAATGTGGTCATGGTTTGACTGTACGGCAGCCAACACCTGATCTGAAGCAAATAGAGGCAACGCTCCATGGGATGACGCGAACGCACTTGAACGGCAAGTTCTGCTACGCACACAGGCAGAACAGAACGACGAGGTGGTTGGGTCCCAGTTGCAGCTGCGTGTTGTTGTACGCACGCTCTCGTGAACTCTCGTGAAGCGTCTCGCCATTGTCGGTGAGTCACGTCGCTGATTGCGTTGCCAGCGAACCCGCGGCTTCGATTGGCCAACGCGGCGTGACTCCGCGGGGCTCCGTTGCCTTGGCAACGGTCCTGTTTGCCTAGCTTTCCAGATTATATTCGCGACTCCAGCGAAATCGACGCCGCGCAGCGCGACTCCCAGACATAGGTCGGCATTTTGGAACCCACTCACTCACCATCACATCACTAATTACATCAACATCTAAAAGTCACAGCCTTTCACATCACAAAGTACATCGACGTCCAAAAGTCACAGCGTTTCACATCACAGAGTACACCGACGTCCAAAAGTCACGGCCGTTCACATCACAAAGTACAGCGAAGTCCAAAAGTCACGGCCGTTCACATCACCGAGTACACCGACGTCCAAAAATCACGACCATTCACATCACGGAGTACAACCGGATAACAAACTCATCCCCATCACGTTACCGCAGTCTCTGAACTCAAAAAGTCATTCACCGTCACTTCACGAATCCGTCAAGTTCACGAAGTACTCCACCGTCACATCACGAATGCGACAGAGTTCATGAAGCATTCCCCATCACATCACCGCCAACTTTGAATTCACAAAGTCGCTCACCGTCCCATCACGAGCTCATCGAGTTCGTGATGGGAAGTCGTTCCCTCACGTCCGTGAACTGATCCCGTTCATGAAGTCGTTCGCCTTCACGTGGTTTGAGCGAGTGAGCGAGCTCACGAGTGAATTCGCCGAGCCCATCTCGACTTCACGGCCCTTCACCGAGTCACCGCTAACGGCGCCACTGTCTCCGGTTCTCGGCCATCCTCCAAGTTCACAGCCTTCGCTGCCCTTCACCGAGTCACCGCTATGGCGCCACTGTCTCCGGCTCCCATTCTCCAAGTTCTCTTGCAGCGGCGCTGGATGCTAACTGGATGCGTGTGTCAGTGTGTGTGCGTGCGCGTGTGTGTGTGTGTGGGGAGGGGGGGGGGGGGTTGGCTGGGCTACGTACCCTGTCATTTTGTTTGTTTAGCTTGTTCCTCTGGCTTTTCGTTTTATTGTCCAGTTTTTTGTTGTTTATTTTTTTCGTTTCGTTTCACGTTTTCTTTATCATGCGCGCATGCTGTGGAGAGCGAGCGGCTTATTGACTCCGCCTGGTTGTCCGCGTTGATTGTGAAGGGCCCCCGCCTGTCGTTTTTTTTTAACTTTTGTTGTGCACGCCTTTTTCTACGAAAAAAAAAAAGACGCTTTTGTTGCAAACGACCATTTGCCGAGGGGGCAAAAGGGACGGACAGACACGAACCTGCGTGAACGATTTTTGTGAAACATTTTCACGAACGTTAATACGGGTCCACAATATATGAGCGAATAACGTTTTAGCGAATTACATTTTAGCGAATAGAGATCGCATACGCGAATTGACGTTTAGGTGAATGACGTTTTAGCGAATAGGCTGTAGTGGCGGCAATCTGGGCTTCCAAACAGATCGCGCTACGGGGTATGTTGGGAAGGATAGCAAGGGGTGCCTTGCTATAGTTTGGGGAAAATTAATATGATCTCAAGCTCGAGCGTGCATCGACAAAGGTTCGGCAAGCTGGAAAACGGGACGCCGGCGGCCTCCATTTTATCTATTCGCTCAAATGAACGCCGCCATTCGCTAAAGTGTCATTCGATGAAACGTCCTGGTCGAGGTTTCGCTTGCTAAACCGTCGTTCGATCAGTACAAAATTGCTCTGCGTGTTTTATCGTACTAATTATTATCGCACGGCAAGCGTGAGCTCCATGAAAACCAGCCTATCGTTGCCTACCTTACTTTACGTCGTAAAATAGCGCGTTAATGTCGCTTTCATAATAGACACCATAATAATGCAATACTTCACAACCGACTGCTGAATCACCCGTCTAATATTTTGTCACGCATTCATCATATATATATAAAGTAGACATTCCAAAACAAGAGTCATTCATTCCCAAAATTTCAGTGGACTGGAACCACCTTCCCGCATCTATTGCCACAATTGCCACTTACCATATGTTTAAAACTGCCGTCAATAATCTATACAGTTCAGACTGAGCTCGAAAGTGTACAGCTGCCTTATATTTTTGTTATGTTCTCTTCCAACCCCCTCACCTCTGTAATGCCAGTGGCCCTGAGGGTATTTCAATTAAACAAATAAATTAAAAAAAGTAAGTGCCTCCCCTGAAAAACTTTTTAAAGAGGCGACCTGCAGCTTGCCGGAACAATGAAATCTGTGTTGTATTCGACCCCGTTGGTGACAGCACACCTCATCATTAATTAAACCACTCATTCGATCATTCACCTCAAAGCAATATGTTTACTTCTGAGCGTGTTCGTGTCAGTGTTGGCGGTAACGCGTTACAAGTAACGGCGTTACCGGTAACGCGTTACTTTTTTGGTAACGTAGTAACGTACTCGTTACTTTTCCAAAGAAGTAACGGGTAACGTACTTACGTTACTTATTTTGAGTAACGTGTAACGAAATTACGTTACGTTACTTTACTTCCAAGAACTTAAAAAAATTAAATATTAATTTTTTTTGTGTGTCTTTTTAAGTGCCCAGTCATAAATTCCTTAGTCAAAAAATGCCGCTGTCCTCTACTTTTCTTTGACGTCGGTGCTCGTCAGATTTGACGTCACACGCCACCTGCCACTGGTTTTCTCCCGCGGCTCGTTGACCTCGCTACCGCTGGTCGCCTCGGCTGGAAGGCCAACAGGTCCGACTTCGGGTGGATTTGGGAGATTCCTGCGTCGAAGCCTGCGTTTCACTTCCCGCTGGGAAGCGAAACGTTGCTGAAGTACAACAGCGGAGTGTGCTTCGGGTAATGGAGGAAGTTGTTTACAGCAACTGTCTGTACTTCGACATGTTGTGAATAAAATATATTCAAAGTTTCAATCTCGGCTGGTCTTAATTTCTGTGCTAATGAGGGAGGCCGGTTCTTCTGTTAAGTTCCGTGCCAACATGTTAGAAATCAGCTTCATATATACTTGCGCGTTTTTCCTTGTAACTATTCGGGTGAAACCCTAAAAAAGAGAGGGTAATTAGGTTTCCGCATGGACATATTTTAGCTATGGCGCTTACGCACATATCAAACGTCGAAACAGCAAATGTTTTAGTTCGTGAATAAAAATCAGCAGAACCCATCCTTTGGGAATGATTATCTACGTTAATGCGAATAGCATCAAACGGTGCGGAGTTATGCGCGTTCGTCAGGTGGCCGGCACACTCTAGATACGCCAGCCCACTCTTAAGGCGATTCTAAATTTGTTGACACTTTCACAGCCCTGCGCACGATCTCCGCAGCCCAGCACGTGCGTTTGTGTCACTTAGGAAGGCGAGCAAAGCACGCGCCATACGCACAAACACTCAAAATGGTACCGACCAGACTTTCTGGCGTCTCAGCTAGTCTCAACCAACGGTACTCTAAACGGTTGTTTATAACTTTACCATAGGACGCGCCTTACAGCGCTGTCACAGCTACCGGTGCGCGCGCGTTCCATGCACGAGGGCTCATTCCCCTCTCGTGAGGGTGAGCACGGCCGCTACATCACCCTCTCCCGAGCGCGGGAGAGGGTGAGCTAGGGGCAGTGCTAAGCCTCACGAGAGCGGAATGAGCCCTCGTGCATGGAGCGCGCGCGATGGTAAAGATATAAACAGGTGTTTAGAGTGCCTTGAATGACTGCCCTTATAGCTCTGTGGTTAGCGCGTCTGCCTGCTGATCAAAGGGTCAACGGTTCGAATCCCGCCGGCGGCGGTCTTTTTTATTTATTTATCGACCCGCGGCGTAAGAGGTTAGATAGCCAGATAGATATATAGATAGATAGATAGATAGATACATAGACGAAAAGTGCGTGAAGTATCCAAAGAATGCTATTCGCATTAAAAGTAACGCAACAGTAACGTGCGTTACTTTTTATCAGTAACGGTAACGGTAACGCGTTCCTTTTATTTTGAGGTAACGTAGGTCGGTAACGCGTTACTTTTATTTGCAAGTAACGAGTAACGTATTTAGTTACTTTTTTTCGGTAACGCCTACAACACTGGTTCGTGTCGCTCACCCTACTTTGAGCGAAATGCTGTCGAGATAGCTAACGATGGCGGTCGACTCCCCTTTTCTCGGCTTTAAACCGAGGCGAGGCGCGCGACTCACGCGCGCCTCGCGCTCGTTGTTTTACGCCGGGCTTTGGCTGCGCACTATTAGCGGCGAGATGTTTCGGTGGCGCCCTCGTACGGTTACCTTTCGTGACGTCATTGCCTTGCGAACAACAAGTTTGATGGTGTTTGTAATTAGCATGGCGGAAGCTTGAAATCATAGCGTTATTCAACCGACACTGTCAACACCGTCAAAAATTGAAGTCCTCACGTTCCTCTTATTTCCATCCATGGGAACTCCTTTGCTGACGTCATAGTCAGCATTCGGCCAATCGTGGAAGGACGACCACAGCGACGCTTTCGATCGCACACATCGCCAATAGACCATTTGCTGTCTTACCCAAGCATCAAGGAGAATGCAGGGATTGGTGTTCCACGCGCCACACGCGCACGCCTTTCCTGTATAAAAGATTCGAAGTAAATAACCAAAAGAAAGCATTGACGAACGCGCGTGCAAGATGCCATTTGTTTTAGGTTTTTGCTTTGGAAAAGTTACTACTGCTGAGGCCAGCACGTGCGGCACGTGGAACACCAATCCCTGCATTCTCCTTGATGCTTGGGTAAGACAGCAATAGGTCTATAGACTCGTATTATTAGCGGCGAAATGTTTTGGTGGCGCCCTCCTATGGTTCCCCCTTGTGACGTCATTACCTTGCGAACAACAAGTTCGATGGTGTTTGTAAATAGCATGGTGGAAGCTTGAAATCATTGCGCTCTCAAAGCAACACAGCCAACACCGTCAAAATTAAAGTTCTTTCATTCCTCTTATTCCGTCGATGATAAATCCCCTTTCCGACGTCATAGTCAGCGTTCGGCCAATCATGGAAGGCCGACCACAGCGACGCTTTCGGTCGCGCACGGGGCTAATAGGGAGTATTCGCTGGTGGCCAGATCTGTGTGCGTGGTTGCTGAGCGCGTGCTGATGGCGAGTTTCCACAGTTCTTTTGCAACGTGCATTCCAAACCATCAAGATTTCCGATCTCAGCAGGCTATTAATGTAAGCTCGTTCTGAGCATCCGCCCTAAACATCGCCCTAAAATATGGCGTCCGGTGAATACCCCTTATAGGTAGTGTACTGTGTCTTCTGAGTTCATTTTTGAATAGAGTCGGAGCGTGTTTTTCGGAGTTTATTTTTTACAATAAATTTGGGGTGTTTTTCGGAGCTTTCTTTTATGGTACACAGAATTCGGAGTTTGTCGGCTTCTTCGGTGGTGTGAACTCAATTTAGAAAACAGCAGTTTGCGAATTTAGTAAATCAGCCTTTTCATATGCGAGACTTCGACTGTGGTCGTAAGAGAGGCTACCTTGTTTTTATGATAACGGGATAAGTTCATAAGTTGCAACTAGAAAAGATGACAAACGTAAAGCTCGTTGAAAATCCCGGTCGAATATAAAGACCTGTCGGCGTTATTACGTCTGGCAGCCCCAAATATTCGCAGTTTTTCTTATAAATCCGAATCGGCAAAATTTTAAATGGCAAGTGTTCTTCGGCTTTTATCGGATTTATTCGAAAACGCGGAACCCTAATTATACTGTAGTAGGCTCACGCAAAAGGTAGAACTTACTGCATTCTTAACCTGGTTAAGACTGCAGTTCGAAGCCCCCAGCACGCACTCGCTCCCTTCTGCCGAGCATTCGCTGCGCTTGCAGGCTTGTGCTTTTCTGGTGACGCAGGTCCACGAGAACAACATGCATACCAAATCAATAAAAGACGAAGTTCCCGGGGCGCGCGTAATACGCATGCCTCGAGAGTCGAGGCACAGAGAAAGCTACCAGCTCCAGGTGTCGGATGCGCAGTGGTGACCCGGAGGCTAGAAACCTCGCGCTGCGGGCAGAACTTGCACTGCGGTCTTCACCTGTCACCAAATATAAGTGCAATAGCGCAATGTGCTGAACGTACTGGGCACGCTACACCTATGTCGATACCTGTGGGCGGCATGTTTTCGCATTTCGTTAAACTCCTACGCATCCAAAGCTCCGTTCGACTAAACATAAAAGGAACCACGGCGCAAAAGGACACACAGACACGTACAACAGCGACACGTGCACAGCGCTCTTGCTTTCCCTGTGTCCTCTTGAGCTGTTTTTCCTTGTATGAACGGTCTTCGTCTAAAGTCCACGGCCCACTAAGCCGCTCCGGCCAGGCGCGTTCGACTATACATATATTGGACAAAGAGCCAATCATTTGCTGAAGTCCGACGGGGCGGTGTTCGCTAATATAATGGTCTCGGAAACTTGAAGCGGAAACTTGAAACAAACCATTGAAATGCGATGTTGTCGGCGTCGGTGCGGGTCCCCCTACCCTTTTTCGCGTTCGAATTGTTGATTCTACGTCCTCCTGGCAATGCCTGACTACTTGAGCGTTCTCATCGAAATTACCGAGGCTCGCTACACCGCAAACCTTCGCGTGAATAATGTGACATGCGGCGATCCATTCCGCGTGGACGCCGCAGAATGTACGCGAAAGCCTGATTCGCATGGTGAGATTTCGCTCGCAATTTTCAGTCACAACGTCGCTCGGGCTTCAAAAGCCCGAGTGAACCTTAGCTGAGATGATCGACGTCGATACTGAAAATCACAAGCCGAATCGGACCAAGTGAATGAGGCATAACAAGTCGGTGATGGTCACTGGTACCAATGATCGACATCTCCTTGTATCCACTGTTTACATCGAGCCTGTTTACCAGTCTTCAAATTTAAGTCTTTTGAGGCCTGCGCTCACTTCTTATCGCAAGTACCGGGCCAACATTTGGTCTACGGGCCGGTGTCGTCTAAAAGAGCAGACGACAAGCAGAAACGTTTGAAAGAGCAGACGACAGTTCGAACGATCAGGCGGCCGTTCGATCTTGAAGACGCACTGAACGTAGTTGTCAGGTGCTCCTTACAACTTGGCGGCATTCCCGCTTTTATGATGGAACAAAACAAATAAATCTGATGACAAGTATCCGTGAATTCAACCCAAAGTGCTTCCCCCCAAGCAATCGCGTGGTCCGACGGCGACTGGTTTCCCATTTTCACGGCGCATATCCACGTTCTCGGACGAACCGAGCACATGAAAACTGATCTTCAAACCTTTCTCGACTCTTTTGGTACAGTTCCAGTCGCGGCGTTTTGACGAGAAGGCAAGTTTTCGTCAGGTTCCTTTCAATACAACGCAAGAATACACGTCTCACATGGGGACTTCCACCAACAGTTCCAGACCGGAAGTGCGCCCGACGCGCCACCACCGCGCCGTGACGTGACAGAGATGAGTTCGTTTCGGCGACATGTGATTGGCGATCTTTGTGCTTTGCGGGAGAGTAGACGCACGGGCATTTTTAGAGTGTATAGCCTCAGTTCGAACGCGAAAGAAGTGGGCCGCGTCTCGCATCCTTCGCTGCAAATGATTTTGAAATGCGATAGCATTGCATCATGGAGAAGACATATGCGCTGATTTTCCGACGAAAGCACAGCGAGTATGATAGAACGAAACCGGTAATGATCGCACCGGCAATGCTACCTCATGAAGCACAGAGCCTGGATCTTTGCATGTTCTCGCCCCTTAAACTTAGTGTTCAGGAGAGGCACGTGATGCGGATACACACTGCACGCGTCGCTGCTGAGTCAGAGACGGTCACAAACAGCGCGCACGACATGGAACGGATGCGCAAGCGCAGCAGGAGAAAGGACACATACCTGCAGTATCTGGCTATTTCACGTGGATGAGCCTTCCTGGTCAGCGTCGACAAGAAGCCTTTACGTAATTATATCGGTGTATGTGATTTATTTAGTGAAAGGTAATAATCAGTGTCGGAGACGCGTTCGACGCAAAAGAATATACGACACCGTTTTACACGACAGAAATCCTTAGAAAACTTTAATGCGCCAGGACATGGAGCACTCTCAGCAGGCGGCTTATAAACGCTCCGCCGATGCAGAGGCCAAGTCGTTTCATGAAACAGATGTGGAGTTTTGGTTGAAAGAAATGCTAAAACATTTAAAATTGGCCCGGTCGAGTTTTGTTCGCCGTTCCGCGAAACGATTCACGTAAGACTACGTCTGGGTGGCGCGAGAGACGAAACGTGGCTATGCATGCAGTCTTCGTTTATATTGGAAAAAATCACGGCACCACGTAGATTTAATGAATTCGTAAATTGGAAGCGTAGCGCGACGATGTGAGATGAACAATATGACGCAGATTCATCGCAAGCCATCAACATTTCTTTTGAAGACCATGTCGACGCACGAGGCGCTGTTGAAATTTTCTTTTAATGCAACAAATCTGGTGGTACAGTGGTGGTGATGGCGTGTCGTCAGGGAGCAGAGGAGGGGACTAGCCCAGCTGCGTGATGTAAAATGGTTCGTCCGGAGTCAAAAACAACCAGACCAGATGAGAAACGCCGAAAGATGCGAAAACAAGTAGAGCGGGAGAGGCAGAAACAGAAAAGTGAAAAGAACAGGCGTTTTAATGTAGAAAAGAACAACGATATTTATCATTCACTTTCACTGTGTTGGTTCTGGAATATATACTCTTGATAAAATTTTGACATTATATAACTTAATGTCTTCGTGACATATTTGCGGGAATGTTCATTTTACTTTTAATTGCTTCAACATTCTTATCCCGAAGGCGGCCTTCAGTGCACCAGTGAAAAAAATACTATTTTATCGAGGACATTGGTCAGTGTGTGTATGCGCGCGAGCGCATGTATGTGTGCATGTGTGCGTGCGTCTGTATGTTTTCTAAAGAATGCTTGGAGCAAAGAGAAAACGATGTTAGCCCTCAGTCTTAGGTACACCATGTATTTAATTCGTTGCTCCAGGATAAAACAAGAATATACTTCGTAATACACAAAAGCTTCTCAGTCTCTTTTCTTTAGTAGTTTCTAAGTATAAAAAAAAAACGGGGGAAAGGAGAATGTTTTATTACGGGGTCCTCAGGTGCTCGTTTCCCATCTCTGAGCTGTGTTCAACCGTTGATAGTCTAGCCTGTCGGGCTGTTCGGTCAACCAGTTCAACTATGATTACGAAGGCATATTTGTTTGTCATGTTTCTCGCTTTTGTCTGAACGCGCATTTATTGTAGATCTTGTTTGGTTTCGGCATGACGCTTCCATACACACAAGAAACATCCGAGAATATCCTGTAAATAAAAATAATACCAATACGTGTGTGACTAGAAGTAGTTTGATGAATTAACGGAAAAAAGTGACACAAGAAGACAGTTTGTTATTATGACATTTGCGCTATCTTGCATTGAATTGGTACTACCCCCAATAGGAATGTCGACACCGGTCACGGTAATGCTGGTTACTTCAGAGCATGCTAGCGAAAAGAAGATATAACAAAAGAAAGATACAGAGACGAGGACGGACAACACAACTTTCCGACCGGCACTGGCACGCTGTCAGCAACTGTGGTAGCAGCCGCAGACTACGCGATTCTCATGAAAGACAGGCCGCCGGATGTTCCCGACGGAGGGAGGCGACGGGAGTCGGGAGTCGGGACCCGTTCTCAAGGGTAGTAAAAGAGGAAAGAGTGTCTCGCACGACAGAGGGAAGGGCCGTTTGACGTGTCTTGGCTGCTCTGTCCAATGTACAAAGCGACAGAAGAGAGAAAAGGAGAAAAAAGAAGGAGAATTTGGCCGGGGGGGGGGGGGGGGGGGGGGCTGCGGTTAGGGGAGGGTTGCTGGGCCCGCCTGGCCCCTGGGTAGCTTGGAGCTGAGGGTGAAGAAACACGATATCTGCGTCGAAAAGGACTGGAGAGAGATGGAGGTCCGATAGACATTTCTGATATCGCTGCTTATAAATTGCAGATTGATTTTGCGGAGTACCATTTTATCTTTAGACTGTCTTAGTCGCAGATTTGAAATGCTGGCTTCGGGCCCAACAAGAAAATAAGCAGCGATGAAGGGAACTCATATTTCCAGTAGCAGTTTATTCCTGCGCTCCGACAAGGGACCAATAATTCTGCGTCGGAGTCATGTCCTTGTCGAGCAGGAGAGAGCAAGCCATTAGCGAAGCCGGGTCAAAAACGTGTAAACTATATTTCCCGTTCTATCTCTCCTTAGAATATAAGCCCGAGTCAGACATTAGCGTTTGACTGCGCTGCGTCCGCTTGTGCCGAGGTGCGAACACGCGTTGCCATGGCGACCCTTGCGACGAGCCGATGGGGATGCGATGCGCTGCCCGACGAAGCGCAGTCGGCTCAGATGCATGATAACCATCCATAGTAAATCCGAGACAGGACTAACAATAAAACGGACAGAACAACGAAGTCTCAAACACAGCTCTGAAGCTTATTCAACAAACATGGCATTATATACACGCCCATGCCTCCTCAACAAATTTAAACCGCCTCCTCGCCCACTACACAGTGTACCCTAAAGAAGCCTGCACACATATGCGTTTGACTGCGTTCGGCTGCGTCACGATGAGTTGTTGCTGTGGCGACCCTTGCGTCGAGCCAATGGGGAGGCGCTGCGCAGCGCGCCGCAACGCAGCGCAACGCAGTCAACGCAGATGTGACAAGGTTCCTTAAAACCAAAACCGACAGACTGCACACGTAACCCGTAACACAAAAGAACAGGTCACAACGAGTCGAAAAAGGACGTAAAACGAAAAACCAAACCGTGAACCTTTCCATACACTCGGCAAGGTGAAACTTTGTACCTACAGCTTGCCTCAAGCTTTAAACTCAAAAGCTTAGCCAAGCTTGAAACACAAAAGCACTAATCA
The DNA here is from genome assembly GCA_037355805.1 of Ixodes ricinus. Taxonomy (NCBI): domain Eukaryota; kingdom Metazoa; phylum Arthropoda; class Arachnida; order Ixodida; family Ixodidae; genus Ixodes; species Ixodes ricinus. The sequence continues at coordinate 92,066 of JAZHYW010004198.1, forward strand.
CAAACGAGTGTATACACGAACTCAACTCTCCTACGTCACGCCGCGGTGGTGGCGCGACGAGCGCACTTCCGGTCTGGGTCGGTGGGCAGAAGTCGCCGTGCGAGACATGCATTCCTGCGTTCATTTTGGAGAAACCAGACAAAGAACCTGCCTTCTCGTCAAAATTCTGCAACGGGGGCTGTACCAAGAGAGTCTGGAAAGGTTTGAAGACCAGTTTTCATGTGTTACTGCCCCCTCCGTCCGTCCGAGAACGTGGATAGCAGCCGTGACAAGGGCAAACCAGACGCTGTCGAAATACGATTGCTTGTGCGGGCAGCACTGTGTGCTCGCCAGATGTAGTTGTTTTGTTCCAACATGAACGAGAGTAAACCGCCAAGTTGTCCGGACCACCCACGGGTTCAGTGCGTCTTCAAATTCACACGGCCGCCTGATCGTTCGAACTTTCGTCTGCTCTTTCGAACTTGTCTGCTTTTTGTCGTCTGCTCGTTCAAACAAAAGCGGCCCGTAGACCAAACTTTGACCCGGTGATTGCCATAAGAAGTAATTGCAGGCCTCAAAAGACTTAAGTAGGCTCGGTGTAAACAGTAGATACAACATGTTGGTCATTGGTACCAGTGGCCATCACCGACTTGTTACGCTTGGTCTGTTCCCGCTTCTGATTTTCAGTATCGACGTCGATCATCGCCGCAACCTTCTACACTTTTGCAGCACGAGCGACGTTGCGACCGAAAATAGCTAAAAGAATGTCATCATGGTTTTGGCGTCCATTCTGCGGCGTTCATGCAAATGTATCGCCGCACGTCAAATTATTTACGCAAAGTTTAGCGGCGTAACGAGCCTTGATAATTTCGCTCAGGCGATTAAAGTGGTAAGTCATTGCTATGAGGACGTAGAATCGACAATTCCAACGCGAAAAGAGTATGCAGACTCACGCAGACGCCGACAACGTGACATTCCAATGGTTTGTTGACGCGGGACGCGGTGCTTCTTGCCCGTACTCCATTGCGCATGCGTTCGAACTGTCGTCTGCTCTTTCAAACTTGTCTGCTTTTTGTCGTCAGCCCGTTCAAACGACAGCGGCCCGTAAACCAAACGTTGACCTGGTAATTGCGATAAGAACTAAGTGCAGGCCTTAAAATACTTTTGAAGGTTGGTTGGGGTAAGTAGGCTAAGTGTAAACAGTACATACAAGAAGATGTTGATCATTGTTACCAGTGGCCATCACCGACTTGTAATGCCCGATTCTACTTGCGGTTTTCAGTATCGACGTCCACCATCTCAGCTACGGTCCACGCTTTTGCAGCCCGAGCGACGTCGCGACTGAAAATAGCGAGCAGAATCTCATCGTGGGAGTCAGGCTTTAGCGCCCATTCTGCGGCGTCCACGTGAAATGAATCGCCGCACGTTACATTATTCACGCAAAGTTTTGCCTCGTTAATTTTGCTGAAGCCGCTCAAGTAGTCAGAGATTGTTAGGAGGACGTAGAATCAACAATTCCAACGCGAAAAAGAGCACGGGGACTCCCACCGACGCCGACAACAACGCAATTCAATGGTTTGTTTATGGGCGACGGCGGGCTTCTTGCCCACCATCCACGGCGCATGCGCGGCGCCGGTGGCGTCCGCTAGGGGCGCTCCGGTTTGTTTGTAAACATGAGTTGGTGTATTGGGGGACAAAGTAAGTGCTTATACTTCCTGTTTACGCGTCTAAGAAACTAGGGAGTTTTTGTGTATCGTTCGATAATTCCTATAAGGATACCCGATACTCCTCTGTCGTCTTTGCGCATGCATAGTATTGTTATCGGGTATCGTTATCGAGCGCAAAACCGTCTACAAGAACTCCCTTCTGTTTATCGTTTTTCTAGTGAAATTAAAGACGACGTTGGCAAGGAGAAGCGAGCAAACTAATCTCGAAGGGAAGGGCAACAAAGGTCGTCTTCGCTCCTTCAGCTTCCCGTGATATCCGGCAATTTCTTCAAGCAGACAGAGCCGGTGAGGACGCCTTCAGTGAACATCAAACATAGTCTTTGAGGTGAATAGAGGCAGGTTCTTAACTTCGTTTTTGTTACAAAGAAGAATCATTTTGAAACAGGGCTCTGGTGGGAAATGCAAGATGGGAGGACGGGTAAACAGCTCGTCAACACATCTATACTTCGTCTCACCCTACGATGGACTAAAGGCAGAAGCTACGAACCGCCAGATCCAATCACGAGCCACTTAGACATTGCGTGGTATTTCGCTTCGATGCACGTATTGGTGCCCGCGTCTCGGATCACTGATGGGAATGGGCGGACAGTGGTTCGGATCGAGCAATGAGTGACTCAACAATTTTACATTGCAAAGAAAGCCACGACGTACTGGCTCTTTGCAGTGTCGAAGCTATAAAAATGACGCAGCGTTTTTGGATTCGGAGCATTATTCGTCCAAACCTAATCAATGCTAAGCGTGTCATAGTTTAGCGTGGAACGTGATTGGACCTGGCGGCCCGTGGCTTTGACCCTTAGTCCATCGTAGGATGAGCCGAAGTTTTTTTGTTTTTGTTTTTTTTTATAGGCGGGGAACACAGTCGTCAGAAAAACTGGACATTGCCGGCTCATGTGACAAAGAGGTTTGACTGCCCAATTTGTGCAATGTCAGGCTCTAAAGAGCGATGGGAAAGTAAAAGCTGTTTGGGTGAACCGACGGTATACGTGCCCCAGAACAGCACGGCGACGTGCTTGGAAAAAGTCTACAGGAACGCTGCGAGCCGGGTTCAATAGTTTTCCATGTTTTCAATATAACAAGCTTAGTCAGCTCTTTGCGCACCTCGTGTGTTTGTTTTACCCCTCAGACGCGCTGACGTACCGCTATTTTCACCTCGTTTCGACCAATG